>OZ005740.1:171053034-171142416 GCA_963930735.1 Dioctria linearis
ATGATCAAATACTCAGGGCCTAAGTAAAAGCTATAAGATTCACAAATAACTTTTGCTTTAAGATTATTTCTTAAATAAATAGCAACACCCCCACCTGCAGCATACTGCCTGTCATTACGAAACAAGGAAAACCCAGGACAATCAAACTCACAGCAACTAATACTGGGGTGTAGGCACATTTCAGAAATACATATACCATCAACGCCACTTTTCATAAAAATGTATTTAGACTCCCCAAAAGATGATCGCAAACTCCTAGCATTAATATGACAGACATTAAAGTTCTTGTTATGAGAAGTAATGAAACCAGAGATCAGTTCCTGCTCATTTATGTTGTCACAGCATGCAATACCACTAAAATGTGTCATACCACCTGCAATAACTCACAACCACAAACTGAAAGAACAAAAATAAATAAACATGCAAATCCAATACAAAAGAAAAAATAGTATCACCTTAATAAATAACTGAAACAAAACTAAAAATAGGAAAATGAAAATAAAGTAAAACATTATAATAATTCAAGTCTAAATAAAATCATAATGTCTATACTGTGAACAATAATAAGCACCTATTTCAACAATTCAACAAAAATTATATTTCAAATTTAAATCTACAAAAGGTCAATGCAATGCTACGAGCTAAACAATGATAGGGTGTAATATATTTAAATGGATTTTAGATCGTTTACACTCAACATTTTAATACTGTCAATATCACCATGTTTCTTTATAAAAACAGTTCCAAACTTTGTGAAGACAGAGGAAAGTTTACCATTTCTTTTCAGTTGCATAGCATTCGCAAAAATATTTCTGTTGGCTTTAGTAAGACTCTCAGCGGTGTAAATACCAGTATTCCCAGTAAGACCAATATCAGTCAGCTTCGGTTTTACTTTCTTTATACTGCTGATGAAGGAAATTTTATCAGTTAGACTGTGAAATTTAACAATAATTATTGGCAGCCTATTTTTGTTGTTCTGTGATATGCGCGGCCTGAAGCTGGACGGCTGCTGCTGAGCCGAACATTTCATGGTGTCACCAAGTGATCGAACAATAGAAGAACAGTTTTCATCAGGTAGCATTGGTATTCCAGTGATGATAACGTCATATGCAAGAATTTTTTTATCTAACAAGTCAACTCGATGATCAACAGAAGATGTTTGTTTTTTTTACATCATCGATAGCACTTCTGTTGGCATCAACTTGTAGATTTATTTTAGATGTAAATTCATCTAGTTTTTGTAATACACTACTATGCTGTTCGTTCAAGAGTCCAATTTTAGCAGATACTTATCTTAATATAGAACTTTCACTTGATCTAATCAATGCAGCAATGCTTTCCAAGGTAACTGGACACTCCGATGATAATCCAGATTTAGCACGTGTTGTTACAACCGGTGGCCCCATGTTGATTTAATTATATTAATTCAGAAGATTATTCAAAGAAAATAGCGTTAATCGTGCACAAAGACATCACATCAAATGAGCAGCAAGATCAGATCGAGTTAAAACCGAAACAAGCAAAGAGAAATAATTGAAAACTGTACAGACTATAAATTTGTTCACAGAGACCAGAGATAACCTACTCGCTTAACATCCTACACTGTAGTCCGTACATCCCCACGATAGATTTGAAACAAGGTTACTGGCAAATACCAATAGAAGAATCCAGGCGACAACATACAGCATTCACTGTACCAGGCCGAGGACTTTTTCAGTGGAAGGTGGTGCCGTTTGGACATCACTCCGCTGCCGCTACTTTTCAGAGGGTATTAGACAGAGTTATAGGACCCGAGATGGAGCCGTATATATGCGCATATTTGGATGATATAATCATAGTCACAAAAACATTCGGCCAGCACATTTCGAAATTACGTGAAGTCTTCGAAAGACTGATAGATGCAAATTTAAAAATAAACGTAGAGATATGTAAATTTTTGAAGAATGAGGTAAAATATCTGGGACATTTGGTAAGCCGGCAGGGCATTCAAGCAGATTCCGACAAAATAGAAGCCATTAAAGCAATACCACCACCAACCAATATCAAAGAATTGAGAAGGTTTTTAGGTGCAACTTCCTGGTACAGACGTTTCGTCCAATCCTTCTCCGAGCAACAAGTATTTGAAACACTCAGGCACCAGCTCACAGTAGCACCCGTCCTGGACTGTCCAGATTTTACCAGACCATTCACTCTCCAGACCGATGCAAGCCATAATGGACTAGGGGTAGTGCTCTCACAAGAAATAGAGGGAAATGAAAGCGTCATCGCATATGCCAGCTGCACACTAAATGAGGCTGAAATTAAGTACTCCGTAACAGAAAAGGAATTTCTCGCTTTAATATGGGGTATACAGCAAATGAGGCCATATTTGGAAGGGTAACAGTTCACCGTCCTTACCGATCATCAAGCTCTCCAATGGCTCCACTCCACAGAAAAGCCCTCGGGAAGACTAGCGCGATGGGCCCACATTGGCAGCTAGCCCCCAGCAGGAAGTATATCTGATTACTCCAAACACCGATACCCCTGAATGTTCCCGGTACAGGAATAAAATTCAAGCCGGGAAAGACAAACCTTCAACATTCCCAGACTATGCCATCATAGACGGACATCTATATCGCCATTTTCTCGACACAACTATCTATGCCGACAATGATACCTGTTCCGAATGAAAACTTTGCGTCCGGACATATCTGCGAATCAGAGGACTGAAAGAGAACCATGGCGATGTCACCACCGGATATTTTGGAGTAGCCAAAACAATTGCGCGAATAGCTAACAATTATTACAGGCTAGGAATGTTCAGAGATATTGCCAGATACGTAAGAAGCTGCCCATCATGTCTAAAATACAAGCCTCTACAACATCAACCAGCCGGAAGAATGCATATGACAAAAGCTACAGAACCATGAAAAATAGTGAGTTCTGACTTTATTGGACCACTACCAAAATCCACAAAAGGATATACAATGTTGCTAGTATTCCAAGATAAATTCACAAAGTGGACTGAGTTCTTACCTATTAGAGAAACGACCGCACCAGCTTTAGTCAAAAGCTTCAAAGATCGAATTCACGCTCGATATGGTTGCCCCAAAATATTCATCACCGACAATCGAAGGCAGTATACCAATCATATGCTTACACGAATGCTAAAAGACTTCCGCATCCAGCAACAGCTAAGCCCACCATACACTCCTCAAGCTAACCTGACCGAGAAAGTCAATCGTGTTATAAAAACCATGATAGCACAATACATTGACCAAGACAAGCGAAAATGGGATGAATTTCTGCCTGAATTAATACTAGCTCTTATCACCAGACAAAATGAAGCAACTGTTTACACGCCTGCATTTCTAAATTATGGAAGAGAATTGCATCTCTCTGTAACTCTGTACAGCGAACAGAATATCGACAACCCTAAAAATAGCACACCAGAGCAGAACCATAAAAAACTGCAAGAAATATTTAAGCTAGTACACATCAATATGAACCCAGCATTTACCAAACAAAGCCACCACTACAATCTTGGCCGTCGATTATGGTGTCCGAAAGTAGGCGAGCAAGTACTGAGGAAAGAGAAGCATTTGTCCTCTCGTATCAAAAATTTCAATGCCAAACTGGGACCAAAATACGAGGGACCATTCGATGTAATCAGAATAATCTCGCCTGCAATAGTAGAAATAAAAAACAACACAACTAAGGCAATTGAGAGAGCCTATGTGAGAGATCTCAGAACTTATCACAACCGATTATGTACCATTAGAACTGTTGATTATAAATACAGAGCTGTAACACAAAAATCGCCAAACGTAAAAATGAGTTCAAAGCGAGTGTTACATACAGAGCATCAATTAAACATGTATATACATACATACATACATCTCTGAATCGATTTCGCTTCACGCAGAATTCTAAAATTCATGCATCAATAAAGAAATGCAAACATGTAGATATGTACATACATACCTACAGCATTCGCATTGCATGCAGAATTATAATTCCCAGCTGCAAGTATAAACATATATCTACAAACATATTTGCAAGTTCAGTAAAGTCACTCGCTACTGACCTACACCAATTTCTTAATCATATAAAGATACAAGTGAAGGCAGTGACACAATCCCCTGCGCGCAAGAATTCACACGACGCAATTTGATAACCTTGCGCCAGCGGTAGAACTCAGGTGAACGAAACAATAATGGTTCACGATGATGTCATAATAGCAGCAAAGCGGCGAACGGTCTGCGGAAGTATTTATGTATGTACATGTGAAAGCGATGAATGCCGTGATGTAATAACAGCAAACCGGCAAAAGCTTTGCGGAAATTAAATTATGAATGCCACAAAGAAACACTTTGCGGAAATAATATTTATATACAAATAAATGCTGTGATGAAATTAGCTTAGCGTAGTAAGAGAATAACAATAGTATTAAGTGAAAAACTGTATAAATAAACTGTGATTTTGAATAAAGAAGTTAGTAAGTGAGTTAGTCTCGTACTGGGAGTAAGGTTAGTAAGCTGCTCCATACGCATCGCTGCTCTACCTATCTCGGGACAATCAAGTAAAACGCCCAATCATCTTGACGGCACGTAGTGTGATTACAGGGTCGTGTTCCAGATCAAAAGGTGCTCATATGAGAGTACTAGAAGTACATTAATAAACTCAACAATTTTGGCGCAGCCGGTAAGATCGAGGAAGTTATATAAATTCAAACTTGAAAAACCTTGATCCTCGAATTTACAACAAACGAGTGCATAAGAGCGCATTATTTTTGAATCTGGCACACAAAACCGAGACGTTGGGCATTTCTAACAACATCCATTGACATCAGTAATAACAATAAAAGCATCATATCTGCATAGCGGAAAAAACGTTAACATCTTTTCTATTCTCTTCAACTAAAGTGAAGTAAAAGTAAGTTAAAAAAAAATATATATTTTAAGAAGACGCGTCAATTTAGTAGCAAAATTACTTTAGACTAATAAAAAATTAATAAATAAATAAAGAAATAAATACAGTAGTCACAGCGATATATGTGCATGTAGATAAGCGACAAAAAACAGCAGAAACATTTTAATTAATCATTCTAATCTCTTCGGTTATTATACGGAATTAGATAAACTACCTAATCTCTTTTTGCTTCGCTCTCAATAATTACGTAAAACTGCAGCAATAAACTCATTGTCTTTTGACAACACAAGTCCTCCAGACAGCCCAATAGTAGAGCGAAATTCACCCCAAAGCAGACCATCCATAAATTGGTATCGCGAGCATCGCTCAGGTAAACGCTTCAGAGGGCACAGTCTAATTAATTTCCTAGCAAGAAATTATAGTTTAGGCGCCCTAGTATCCCAGGAGGCGTTAGACACACCAACTTCGAGTATAAACACTCAAATTACATCCAACACAGTGCAACACAATAAAACGGATAAAATGTCGGTAAACTATGAAAAAGTAGTAAAACTGACGGCACAAATGGTGCCTTTGTTCTCTGGGGAAATTAGCGCGCAAACTCTTACAGAATTACAGACTTTTATAGGCTGTTGTAAGCAAGTGCAACAGTGTTTAGGGGAAGAGGAAAGGAAAGCCTTCATGCAGATTTTCCCCACCAGATTGAGAGGAAACGCGTATCAATTAATAGCGTCCAGCTCTCTCACAAAATTTGAAGAAGTCGAAAAACTGCTTTACCGAACGTATTTACCTCGTGAAACATACCATGAACTAATAAACAAGTTAATTACTTACCGGCAATATCCGCCAGAATCATTTAGTTCATTTACAAATAGATTAAAAAGTCTTTTAATTCAATGCAACGAGGCAGCACAAAGTAAATACGGATCGGAAAATTTTAAAGTAGTAAAGCAGCAAATAGTAGATTTTGCTATGGCTTCCATAAAGAGTGGTGCAACTAATCCCCATCTAAGCGCCTATTTACACACATTGAATGAAAATTCTTTGGAAATCTCACTCAAAAGGCACTAGATATGGAAAGATTGCAGCAAGGACTCTTTTTCATTCCACAACCAACAAATTATATCCCTAACCCAACAAACTGTTTCCAAGTGGACCCTTTTCTAAGGCATAATATCCCAAATTTCTCTAATACCTATGGTTGTCCCATACCTGAGAGTGTAAATTTGTCTTCCTACCCTTACACAAAGGAATTCGGAAGACATAACATAAAAACTGAAATTGGTATACCTCCAATAGCGGAACAACCAAGAGAAACTTCAGTATCATTTAGTACCGACAGAAACTCAGAAAATTATTGGCGCTCTCCTCAAACAAACATAACAAGGAAATCGTTAGGAAGTCCACCTCCAAACAGGAAATCTTTTTACGAGCAGGCAGAAAAAAAGTACGATAAAGAGAAAGTGCTGTTAAACAAGATCACCTACAGCTACTGCAATTATAAAGGGCACACATATGACGAGTGCCTAAAGCATAAGAATACTCTTTATTGTACTAACTGCAGAATGAAGGGCCATGATGCCCAATATTGTAAACAGAATATTAAAGCGCCACCCGAACATGTAAGCTCAAAAAACAATGCTCGGTGGGGCTCTGCAGATAGGGAACAAAGATTTAACCCCATACATAATATGTGCGATTTCTGTCGGAGAAGAAGTCATACGGTGTCCACTTGTCAGCAGAAACAACGATGGGAGGCCACACATTCGGGAAACGGCATACTGTCGACCGAAAAATCCCCGGCTCGAAATTAAATAAAACTGCTCAAATTACTTCAGGGTCCTCTAAAACAAAACAACAATTAAGTCGAGAAAATGTACCAGTGGTAGACTTACCACTGGACATAGGCAAAAACACAGCCGTTCGGCTGATAGTAGACACCGGAGCTGAAGTAAGCATCATAAAAAAGGAAGCACTAGATAACCCAAAACATATAGAACGAAGCCAAAAGGTGACTTTGAAAACTCCATTTGGAGAAGGAGAAACATTGGGAAACTGCCAAGGCAACTTTTTATTAAGCCGCAGTGTCCCATGCAAACTCCAGGTAGTAGAAGACATTGCCCAAATCTCCCACGATGGGCTGTTAGGTAATAACTTTCTTACAAAAAATTGTAATATCGAAGGGCCTAATAAATTACTCCGGTTCCCTCGCACGGAAACCAACCCTATTGAATTCACGGTACCTCTCGAAACATCCCTAGAAGATGGAGAGGAAATACCAAGTGATCAATTGGAGGAGCAATTTAAATCACGGGAACCAGATAACAAAAATACCTTACCTCCAATGGAAGAAACTTTGAACACCTCAAAAGAAGATGAAAGTAGGCAATATGAAGTAGTACTTAAGAGATCCAATAGAATACCCCCTCGATCTCAAATGGTACTGAGCATACCGTTACAAATAGACCAAGAAATGATCTGTTTGTCTTAGGAGATCCAAGAAAAGATCCAAAAGCACACACAATGTCAAAAAAGACAAATTAAAAATTAATTCCAACCCATATTTCCTACGTGCACAAAACAAAAGCACACACAACGTCAAAAACGACAAATTAAAATTTAATTCCAATACATATTCTCTTCGTGCACAAAACAAAAGCACAAACAATGTCAAAAACGACAAATTGAAATTTAATTCCAATCCATATTCAAGAAACGTAAACCATATTAAAAGCTATAACCCAGACAGACTTGTGGCTTTACGTAAAGAATTACTGTTGGATGAAAATTTAAATCGCGAAGAAGAAAAATCAATTCTTGAGTTATGCTATAAGTATAACGATCTTTTTTATTTATTTTGACTTCCAGAAACACACCGGGCAGTCATAAATGAGCAAATTAAGGAAATGTTGGACAACGACATAATCCAATTAAGTAAAAGCCCGTGGAATTCTCCATTGCTGGTAGTCCCCAAGAAATCTGGGCCCGACGGCAATAAACGTTGGCGAGTAGTAGTAGATTTCCGTAAAATTAACGAGAAATAAATAGGGGATGCCTTTCCATTACCCCGGATTTGTTTTTTTTTTTTTTTATTATTATTAAGCCAAGCTCAGGGGATACCCTATGATGCAAAGCACAGCGTGGCAGGAAGGAGATAGGGAAAGGATTAAGGGATATGAGGAGAGCGGCGGGGTGCCGATGTATGTCGCCTTTAAACTTTCGCAGGATGTATGCCGGAGGAAAGACAGAAGATGGTAGACTGTTCCACATTCGCACAGTTCGGGATAAGAAAGCATCACGGAATTTTAGTGTACGGCCGAAGGTAACTTGAAGGGTAAAAGGATGAGCGCGGGATGCAGCGCGAGTATTGCGTGCAGGAACTATTCTACAAGGAATCAGACTAGATATTTCATCAGAACATTGACCATGCATATAGCGATAAAGGAGCGAAAGGCATCCAACATTGCGACGGTGCTCGAGCGAGTCGATATGACGAGTAATTGCCACACCGCCAATGTGCTTGCAGGCTCTCTTTTGGACAATATCCAATGAAGCTAACGCTGTGCGACAAGCCCCGGCCCAGATATGGGAATTGTATTCCATTCTAGGTCTGATGTAGGACTTGTAGAAGAGCGCTATATTTGATGGGCTGAAATATTTCTTACACCTTTTCAAAAAACAAAGACATTTTGATGCTTCTTTGGCAACCGAGAAGATGTGATCTGTGCAGCTTAACTTACTGGAAATATTAATACCAAGAATGCTTAGTGACGGTGAATCAGAAATTAATGCACCATCAAACGAAACGGGAGTGGTTAAGTGATGGTCTTGTTTTAATGAGATGAGACAGCTTTGGGTCTTAGATGCATTGAATTCGACGCGATTCACTTTGTCCCAAGCGAGAATATTGTCAAGATCGTTATTCAATGATCTAATCATGCAGTCTCGTTTAACACATGTGACGTTCCCTCTGGAATCCGCAAGGGTGTCAAAGGTGTATGCGCAATCAAGGGTACTGTCATCAGCAAAGCTATGAATAGGATTGAAAGTAAGGGAAAGTAGATCATTAATGAAGATTAGAAATAGAGTTGGAGAAATAACAGAGCCCTGGGGAACACCGGCATTAATAGGAAGAGGTTCAGATATAACGCCATCTAATAAAACACGTATTTGGCGACTAGATAAAAAACTTTCAATCCATAATAGAAGAGGAGGGGAGAGACCAAGTGCTTTGAGTTTGGCTAAAAGGGCTGGATGCCAGACTCTATCAAAGGCCTTTGAAATATCTAGAGCAACGATTTTGGACTCACCAAAATTGTGAAGACTACGATTCCAACTTTCCGTAAGAAAAGTCAGCAAGTCTCCAGATGAGCGTCCGTGCCGGAAGCCGTATTGGCGATCGTTGATGAGCTGATTGGTTTCCAGATACTTCATTAATTTGGAGTTAATGATAGATTCAAAAACCTTTGAAAGAATCGAAGTGATTGCAATTGGTCGATAAATTGAGGGATCGCTACCTTCTCCTTTCTTGGGAATAGGCTGAACGTGAGCTAGTTTCCAAGCAGTTGGAAATTTTCCTGTCGAATAGGATAGGTAGAATAGTTTGCGCAGAGGTTTAGCCAAGGATGAGGCACAGCTTTTAATTAATAGGGGCGAGAAACCATCAGGTCCTGCGGCTTTAGAGACGTTGATACCATTAAGGACCTTGAACACATCTCTCGTACGGATGTGTATTGGCTCTTGTACACATCCGCACGGGGGATGCACGACAGGTGCCTGTGAAGTGGGGGAAGAAAAGAATTTGATGCGAATCTAGCAGCCCAAATATTAGCTTAATCCTGGGAGTCAACAGCCACTTCACCATTATTAAGTAGTGAAGGTATAGAGGAACTGCTGAAGTTGTTCCTGATGGTTTTGACCAGGGACCAGAAACCTTTACTACCTTTGCGGCTTGCCAAGATTCTCTGTCTAACATTCTGGTCAAAAAGAAATTTTTCTCTCTGGATAATGGACTTGTAGGTGTTCCGTGCAGTCTTGTAGATTTCTTTCAGTTCTGGACAAGGATGCACTTGATAGGCGCGAAAAGCAGACTCTTTCGCTTTTATAGGTTGGTTGCACTTATCGTTAAACCAAGAGCGATTTAGCTGTTGTTGAGATCTGCTATAAGAATACGGAATATATTCACGCATGCCTAGACTTAGTATGTTACTGAGTTCTAATGTGCATTCATCAGCATCCCTCGAAGCAAAACAGACCGACCAATCTATATCTCTAAGATACTGATTGAGACTTTCCCAATCAGCGTTCTTATAGTGCCAGAGAAGCCTACTTGTAGGTGGAGAAGTAGGGCGGCGCAGAGATGAGGTGATAAATTGAGCTGTGATTAGACAGTGGTCTGAATTACCAAGAGGGGAGCCGACTGAGATGGAATATTTGTCAGGGTGAGATGACAGAAACAAATCTAGTAAATTGGCCCTATCTCCAGCTGCATCAGGGATTCTCGTCGGTGCATCCACTAGCTGATGGAAATTGAAAGATTCACAAAATAGTTTAACGAATCGGCCCGCAGGACTTGTGGTAGAAGAGTGTCTGAGCCACGGTATGTTATGGGCATTAAAATCGCCTGCCAGGACGATTTTGGAAGAGGGGGAGACAGAAAGCAAATGATCAATATTGTTGGAGATATTGTCAAATGCGGATACCGTGTCGTCATCAGACATATTTGGGCTGCGATAAAGGAAGCAAAAGTAGATGATGTGCCTGTGAAGTTTGAACCTAATCCAGATGTAATTAAACTCAGGATTGGCAGAAGGTGGAAAATCTTTTAGAATGGTAAAGGCCACATCATTCCGAATATATATTGCGATCCCCCTATGTGGAGAAAAAAGAGGCACTAAGCTATAACCAGGCACGTGATATTGATTAGAATCAGCATCAGAAACGACCTTGGTTTCACTTAGTGCAAGAATTGCCGGATTTTTTGATTGAAGGTGGCAGTACACCGAAAAACGATTTGCCCCCAATCCGCGAATGTTGCAAAATTCTAAAATAAAATTCTGCATGTTCCAAAGCAAAACAAAAAAAAAGCAGAAGAAAGAGCGACACACAACAACACAAATATTTATTAGGGGCAACCAGCTGCAGTCAACGACACAGCGAGGTAAAAAAAACAGCAATAGTGTTATGCCTATTTGCTGCTTTCAGTACCTCAGACCGTGCAGTTCAATGACCACAGTTGGGGACACCCGTATTGATGATCAGTGACAAGGGCTAATGACCTTGCACTGATCACTGATGTACATGGGAGATTATAAACAATACCGTACTGTGCTGCTGGCTTGTGGAATGCCGGCAGGGCATAGAAAAGCCCTGGACTTGGCTGGTATTGATTTAATTTATGATATATTAATTAAAAGAAAAACGGCGCGGCGGATTTTAGTTATTATGACGATATTTAAAAAATATAAAGGATAGAGGATATACTGGATCAGCTTGGGCATTCGCGGTATTTCACTACACTTGACCTTGCAAGCGGATATCACCAAGTATTGGCAGACCCAAGGGATAGACAAAAACTGCATTTAGTACCGCTTACGGGCATTATGAATTTAAGAGAATGCCAATTGGGTTGAAAGGCGCACCTGCGACTTTTCAACGCCTGATGAATTACATATGTACTAACGGGTCTCCAAGGATTAGAATGCTTTGTCTATCTCGATGATATTGTAATATATGGAAAAAATTTACAAGATCATAACGAGAAACTGGCTAAAGTATTCGACAGACTTCGAGCCCATAATATTAAATTACAACCCGAAAAGTGTCAGTTCCTTCGCAGAGAAGTA
Organism: Dioctria linearis; assembly: GCA_963930735.1. Taxonomy (NCBI): domain Eukaryota; kingdom Metazoa; phylum Arthropoda; class Insecta; order Diptera; family Asilidae; genus Dioctria; species Dioctria linearis. The sequence goes on from OZ005740.1 coordinate 171,064,791, forward strand.
ATATACCTCGGACACAAATGCTCAAACGAAGGGGCACTTCCAGATCCCAGTAAGACAAGCTGTGTCCAAAATTTCCTCCACCACGAACTATCAGACAAACTCAATCGTTTCTGGGATTGGCAAACTACTGTCGCAAGTTCATCCCTAATTTCTCAAAGATAATCAGCCCAATAACAAATCTATTACGGAAAGACGTCAAATTTAATTGGACGCAAAAGTGCCAAGACTCTTTCAATGAGATTAAAAATTCTCTTATAAATCCACCTCTACTCAAATATCCAGATTTTACCCAACCTTTTAATCTAACAACAGATGCTAGCAATGAGGCATTGGAAGCTGTTTTATCACAAGGGGCAATAGGTAAAAACAGGCCAATAGCGTACGCAAGTAGAAGTTTGAATAAGGCGGAACAAAGATACTCCACAATAGAAAAAGAGTTGCTCGCTATTGTGTGGGCCGCCAGGAACTTCAGGTGCTATTTACAGGGCAGAGCGCTCACGGTCTACACCGACCACAAGCCCCTGAAAGGCGTATTCAATGTGAAAGACCCGACATCGAGATTAGTCAGGTTTCACCATAAACTCTCACAGTTCGACTATAAAATTGAATATAAGCCTGGAAAATATAATACTAATGCAGACGCGCTTAGTCGAATACCTGCCCAGCTAAACCAGGAAAACCCCAATTCATTCATTGAGGAAGCTCACGTACATCACCGAGCCGATTCCGACATGGACGAAAAGGATTCTAGTTCTCCAACACCCTCAAAGCCTAAACAAAAACATTGTCATCCTGTTACGAGAGCTCAAATAAGGGAGGCACAAAATAATATTGAAGAGGAAAATCAAAACACAGAAACTCCCAATAAAGTTCAAAAATATCCACGGAACTCCAAAATGAATTAGTCGAAATTGACTCAACTGATAGCAGCAAATCCGAAAGCAGTGGATCTGAACACGGCGAATCACCCTGGAACCAAAATCTAATAAATTCCCAACATACTTTACCAGAAAATATCTCAGACCCTGAGGAAATCGAAACAATTCTGAAGGACTATCATGACTCCGCATTTGGTGGTCACCAAGGAGTAATCAAAACTTATAGAAGAATAAAGAAGAAGTATAAGTGGAAAAACATGCTTAGTTCTATCAGGAAATATAATCGGAAATGCTCTAAATGCCAAAAACTGAAGGCTAGCCCAAAGTATCGTATGCCAATGGTCATAACAGATACTGCCCATATGCCCTTCGACAAAGTTTATTTAGACATAGTAGGTCCTCTTGAGGAAACGCACTCAGGAAACAAATATATTCTGACTTTCCAAGACAATCTAACGAAATTCGTAGATTGTTATGCCAAACCAAATGGCGAAGCAGAAATGGTAGCAGAAATATTTTTCGATAATCACTCGTTATCGCATCCCTAAAAAGGTAGTAACTGACCAGGGTTCTAACTTCATAAGCGATCTTTTCAAGCGAGTATGTAAACTTCTGAAAATAAAAAAAATGCAGACTTCCGCTTACCATCCGCAATCCAACGGCGCACTGGAGCGAACCCACAGACCCCGAGTGGAGTATTTGAGAGCTATTGTATCTGAAAATCCAAAGGCTTGGGATCGATTCCTGAGAACCGCGGCTTTTGTATACAATAATAGTCCACATGATGGCACCAAGCTCACACCAATGGACTGTCTGTATGGATTCACAGCGGATGTTCCCTCTAATCTGAAAAGAGAGCCGGAACCCATTTACAACCACGAAAGTTACTACCACCTTCTGAGGTACAAAATACAAAAAGCGTACGCTACCGCTCGGAAAAATTTGTTGAAAGCTAAGGAAAAGTCAAAAGTTTACTACGATAAGCGTTCACGTCCAGTAACCTTCAAAACAGGATATAAGGTTTTACTGAAAAGCCCCGCTAAAAAACACAAACTTTCCCAGATATGGCTAGGACCATATCTAGTGGTACAAGTCTTTAACACTGTTAATACTGTTATTCAAATCGGTAAACGAAGAGTAACAGTACATAACAACAGATTGAAGCCATTTCACGAATAATGGCTGTCAAAAAAAAAAAAAAAAATGGGGGCAGTAAAACAATGGACAAACTTAAGAAGCAACAAAAGGCAATCCAACATACCTATTCAGTAAAAAACACAAAAAAAACACAACAAAGAAAAAGAGAATATAATTAGATAAACTTTATTTTTCAAAAAAATTGCAAGGGAAAACATTTTTTTTACTTATTATTATTATTTTTTTTTGTTACGTTTAATCTCATTTATTTGGCGCACCCTATCCTTCACCAGTTTCTCGAATTTAACTCGATCATCTCTGGAGGTAGCCAGACTAGCCCTCAAGTTGAAGTAGTGTAGGTCCCTTGTTAACCTGGCACGTCTACCTCCCCGGGTCGAACTAGGCGCTACTGGAAGTCCACGATCTTCCTCACAGCACTTCCCAATTTTTTTCCTGTACTCTTCAAGTGTGAGCTTCTGCGGGCCAGCTATATAATCCGGAACCTCCTTTGAAGTCCCATGCAACGCTTTAGGTACGTATGGCTCCATGGGTCTGCCCACCGGATAAAGAGCCAAACCGCTAGTAGTCCTCTCAGGAATCCTTATCGACTCAGCCTTCGTAATTAAACGATCAAGTGCCTTGCTGATTTCGTTAGCCATAATTTTTACACGTAGAAGAACTAAACACCACAACAGATTGAACGAACAGACAGTAATACGTGAAACTCAATAGTATCACATGATATTTATACAAATTTCTTTTTGCTTATCTATAATTCACAAAAAAAAAAAATTTCCGGAAACACCTCACAACGGCACTAACAGAAAATTCAGGTCATAAAAAAATGGGTATTATAATAATTTACTTTTATCAGCATGACACAATTACTAGCAAAGAAGGCATTTGCTTACTTTTTCATTATTGATTTACAAATCAATTAAAATTAATTACGCCAAACTTGCAGACAAAGCATAATAAACAAAATGCAATTCAGGCATTTGACCTATAAAACTCTGCAATACATTCTTTACAATAACTTTAAGAATGATATTTTGTAACTACAATATTTTTAGTAAATATTGAAGTTCTTACGCAATAATTTTATTTACTATATCATCTGATCTTACAGATTCAATTCTCAGACATGGAACTAATCTTATTGAGAACATTTCTCCCAATCCTCGTTATGGTAACAAGTGCAGCTACAGAACCATTCCAGATACAGCCTTTAAACAATACTGGAATAATGTTTGAAGATTTGGGACAAATAATATTATTCCGTGATACATGGAACCTTTTCACCCAAATAAATATTAGCGATTTGGAAGCGGAAAAAACTCTAATAGAGCATACTGGTTTTCTCATCAATCGACTATGCGAAACTCATAATTCCACCACAAGCGCATGTTCGGAGCAAAATGCATATATACACGGCCTAATAGAATCCACTAAAAGGCGAACAACGACAATCAGGGAAATGATAAGCCCCCGACATCGAAGATCTTTGTTCGATGGAATAGGTAAAGGCCTACACTATCTTTTCGGAACAATGGACGCAACAAATGAAAAAAAAATATATACACTAAAATTGCGAACTTAGAAACTGATACACAGGCACTATTGGAACTGGAAAAACATCAAATAACGATATTTAAATCTTCATTCGAGAAAATGAGAAACCAATCAACCAGCTTGAATCCAACCAAAGAGAGCTAACGAAAACCGTAAATGATCTAATTGATATGGATACTGCAGAAATAAGTACGAGACAACGCATTCAAGAAGTGGTGACCACAATCAGTTTACAAGTATTAGATATAGAACTAAGACAGCAAACATTTATCCAAATACTGACAGCACTAAGAAATAACCAAGTACATCCATTGTTACTATCACCATCTACATTATTAGAGACTTATTATAAGACACATCCCAAGAAATCTAACAGAGTTCAAGATATGGCTATATTGACACAGGCACTGGAAGTAAAGTCTGAAATCCTAAATGAACTACTTGTAATAAGAATTACTATTCCAATTCTTAATATGCAGCCTTTCAAACTGCAACAAACCCATTTATTCCCCTTCAAAACCCCAGATAATCATTCATTGTTACTAGACATTAAACATGTCTACATTGCAAGCCACCTACCCACACAGGAGTTTGTACTATTCAAACAATCTGAATTTCGGATATACACCAAATTATCAAACAATCTGAATGAAAGTACCTACATTGGTCCCTTACTCAACCCAATTCTACAAGGGCATTACTTAAAAGAATGTCCCATTAGCTTTTTGTTCAACCCCTATAATGAAACAGGTAACTGCGAATATCTGGTCCAAACTCAAGTTCCACTACTGTTAGTGAAGTTAACAAGGAAACTCTTGGCTCTTTTCATTTCCAACTACTCAGAAAATTACAATTTCATGCAGTAAAAATTTACATAGTTCCAACCTATTTGGCAGCGGAGTTTTAATATTAAACAAACCCTGCCACTTCCAAATGGCTGATCAGATTATATACTACGAAGATGAAGATCATCAGAGTATTAAAATCTCACAATCGGAATATCGTCACCCGCTAAATTCTAGTATGAATGACAACATTCAGAAATTTATTAAGAATACCAATCTCACTACCCAAAAACACATAGTTATTGTTACGTGCCACAAAGTGAATCAAGCGACATCTCTTAGGAATGGAAACAACTTTAGGTTAGTGTCATCTTAGTACACTTTGGGTTCGGAGAACGGAATATTCAGGAAGGTTCTAGGATAATTCGTAGAGTATAAATACGGCGCTCTGACAGCTAGGAGGCGGAGTATTATTTCAGACAGCGAAGTGAACGAAGTAAACTATTTGGATTGCGATAATTAGAAGTACAGTACTAGCGATAAATAAAGAGTTGATTTGATAATTATTTGTGAATTTGTGAGAGTAAACAGTAAAGTTAAATAAAGAAAGAACTTTTGAATTATATCTGAAATATTGTGTTTTAAATAACGAACTAAGGCCACGCTCGTAACAACTGGTGTCAGAAGTAAAATAAAATCGCGAAATAAAGTGGTGGCATTTGACTTTGAAATTCAAAGAGTGATTAATTTTGTGAAATCGCGCAAGAATGGGACGCAAACTAGAGGAGCTTCGCATACAGGAATTGAAAGTGGAGTTGGGGAAGCGGTCATTGCAAACGACAGGTCTAAAGAATGTTCTAGTCGAGCGACTTAGACAAGCGTTGATAGAGGAAGAAAAGAATCCTGATACATACGTTTTCGAGGAAGAACCAGAAACTGAAGAAGAGCCTGCGATGAACATAGAACAGCTTTTGGGTACTTTAATGACCAGAATGGAGCTTTCAACCCTGCAAGTGAAGAATGCTCTTGAGGAACAAAAGAATTCTCTAGAAGCCCGTTTGGACGAACAAAAGAATGCTTTTGAGGAACAAAAGAATGCTTTTTAGGAACAAAAGAATTTTCTAGAAGCGCGGTTGGATGAACAAAAGAATTCTCTAGAAGCCCGTTTGGACGAACAAAAGAATTCTATGGAATCCCGTTTAGATGAACAGAAGAAATCACTGGAAACGCGTTTGGATGAACAAAAGAGTTCTCTGGAGAATTGTCTAGAAAATCGCTTAGAGGAACAAAAGAATTTCCTGAAAAACTCGTTAGACGAACAAAATTTAAAAATTGAAGGAATCGAGCAAGAAGTGGCGGAAGTTCAACAAAAAGTCACCGAACAGCTTGACAACTTTAAATCAGATTTGGAGAAGATGAAACATCGACAACCACGGCACGAAGGAATTGAAATATCCAATGCAGGCAGAATGAAACCTCCAATATTTGATGGACAAAATTCGTGGCATATTTTCAAGAGACAATTCGAGGCTGCTTCCGAAGTAAACGGATGGAATGATGCAGACAAAGCTACAGCTCTGGTATTAGCACTTCGAGGTTCTGCATCAGAGCTTTTACAAACTATACCGATAGAAAGGCAACGTGATTACATTTCACTAGTACAGGCGATAGAATTACGTTATGGAGATGAACACATGCAGCAAGTATATCGCCTGCAGTTACGCAAGAGGACTCAAAAGCATGGCAAGTCACTACAACAACTGCAGGCTGATGTGGAAAGATTAGCTTATCTTTCGTACTCTAGCGTAAATGCGGATTTCCTTAATGAAGTGGCAACAGAAGCATTTGTGAACGCCATTGCAGATCAAAATTTACAACAAGCGTTAAGGCTAGCAGGAAAGAAATCAACAGCAGAAGCACTAGCCTATGCATTAGCGTATGAATCTGCCAGGCAAGCTTCTCGAAGTGCAGTACGAGTGAGAGAAATTTCGGTGGAGGAATGTACTTGTAATAGAATGCAGCCATCACAGAGCAATTCTTCACGCGGTATTCTGCGATGCTGGAATTGCAATAGACCAGGACACCTCCAAAGGGACTGCAGAAAACGCCGACGAATGGAAGCGCTAGAAGAAGGGCAGAGATATCGAGCTGGGCAAAGATATCGAGTTGGGCAGCAGACTCACATCAGAATACCGTCATCAGAGACCACTCCTTCGCGTGGTGTCATTCGATGCTGGAAATGTAGTAGACTGGGACACCTGCAAAACGACTGTAGGAAACGAGGACGAATGCAAACAACAGAAGAAGAAGGGAGAAGATGGCGAGCTAGAGAGCAAGCTTTCCGTGAAGAGACTAGACTGCAACCTCATGACTTTGAAATCCCATACCGCAAAGGACGTATCCACGGATATGCAGAAGCTTTTTCACAACGTCCATGCAATCCTGAATGGAATCATTGCGGACGGATGGAAGAAAAAGATGACGATGACTACAATGATGATAACGAAAGTCGAAAGAAGAAAGGAAAGAAATCAAAAGATGATGATGATTACGGTGATAAAAGTAAAAAGAAGAAAGGAAAGAAATCCAAAGATGACGATGACTACAATGATGATAACGAAAGTCGAAAGAAGAAAGGAAAGAAATCAAAAGATGATGATGATTACGGTGATAAAAGTAAAAAGAAGAAAGGAAAGAAATCCAAAGATGATGATGATTACGGTGATAAAAGTAAAAAGAAGAAAGGAAAGAAATCCAAGAGCGAGGATAATGAAAGAAAGAAAAAGACGAAAAGTAAAGGGTCTAAAGATGCTGATAATGACGATGATAAGGGTATAATGAAGGTCGGAAAAGGTAAAGATGAAGTTTCTGACGATGATGATAATAAGAAGCGCAAAGGCGGCAATGAAAAGGATGACAACGGCAATCGAAAGGGCAAGAAATTTGAGGACAAAGGAATCAAAGATAAAAGACGAAAGAAAAATCAAAGCATGGAAGAGTGTTTCAACAGAACATTAATCAGACATCTCAGGAAGGTCTTCAACTATAATCAACGCGATTGGTTTCGACATATTCCTATATTTCTAATGGCTTATATATCAGCTGTTTACAATATGACCAGACAAAGCACATTTAAGGTCATTTTCGGAAAGGAAATGCGCTTACCTAGCGACCTCAAGTTTGGTATACCCAATGGCGAACAAAAGTTACCAGAAGACTACGTAACAAAGCTCAGACAACGATTAGCTAATGTGCACGAGGCCACGAGACGTTCTCCAAAGTTACCACAACACTGGGAGAGACCGTATGCAGTTAAAAGTAAAATTAATAACATGCCATACAAGAATCAGCGCGGTACAAGATGCAAAACAAAAATCGTTCATCTAGATCGCTTGGGTCAATACGGAGAGCACCAAGACCGTGGACCATCTGTTGTTCGGGACGAACAAATTTTAAGAAGGGGGTAGTGTTACGTGCCACAAAGTGAATCAAGCGACATCTCTTAGGAATGGAAACAACTTTAGGTTAGTGTCATCTTAGTACACTTTGGGTTCGGAGAACGGAATATTCAGGAAGGTTCTAGGATAATTCGTAGAGTATAAATACGGCGCTCTGACAGCTAGGAGGCGGAGTATTATTTCAGACAGCGAAGTGAACGAAGTAAACTATTTGGATTGCGATAATTAGAAGTACAGTACTAGCGATAAATAAAGAGTTGATTTGATAATTATTTGTGAATTTGTGAGAGTAAACAGTAAAGTTAAATAAAGAAAGAACTTTTGAGTTATATCTGAAATATTCTGTTTAAAATAACGAACTAAGGCCACGCTCGTAACATTATGTTAAAAACAGAGGATGCCAATCAGATTTTAAATGAAAATTCACACTCCCTAGATCAGCTGGAAGAACAGATAAATACACTGGACAACCAAAGAAAAGAAAGAAATCAAACACAAATGATGCAAATAAGCTCTTTATCCCTAAGTTCCGTAGTAATTTTTGTACTCTGCATAATTGGAATATTGAAACTACGTAAAGTTATAAGTAACAAGAAACGAAAAATAGTAGTCCAAACACCCACCCAACTGTCAGTAACCAAAAGGTACAGTTAGACACTGAGACATACCCTAAATTTTCTAAAGAAGCTACGGATACCTTGAACCACGAGTCCAGAATAGATACCAAGTTTCATGATAAACCATCTCCACAACAAGAGATTTTTCCCACAAGTAAAGTCAAGCAGATCTCGCAAAATTTCCAGTCAGAGATCACTAACACAAACAAATCAAAATTTAAAACTCTAACCTCTGTAGAAGTAACGACAGCGAGAAACAAAGAACAAGCTGTTTCACAAACTTCTCATTCAGAATTAAAGGATGCAATTAAACAACGTGCCACCCATCAGCAACAAGCAGGTAACAGACAAAATTTACCTATTCCTCCGCCACCACCACTTCCACAAACACTAAGCCGTGTCGAATCTGAATCAATTCCACGCACCCGCCATTTACAGGTAGTTTAATTCCATCTCTAAATAAATTCTGCATAGCCAAAGATAAAACAATCATCTCAATGGTGAATTCAATTGCTACACACTTTTTACATGTACATATATCATTAATAAATCAATATATTTATAAATGTATAAATAGGGTTAAGTTAAATTTTATAAATAGCAAAAAATATGTATTCACACATATAGTGCTAATAAAAATAAATATGTAATTACACATATAGAACATAAAAGTAATAGTACCATAAAATATGTACCCATACATATAATACTAATAGCAAAAAATATGTACCCACACATATAATACTAATAGCAAAAAAATATGTATTCACACATATAGTGCTAATAAAAATAAATATGTAATTACACATATAGAACATAAGAGTAATAGTACCATAAAATATGTATTCACACATATAGTACGAATAAGTACCTATAATAAAAAAAATAATTGTACCAAAAATGTATATAAATTGTTGTAGTCATAAATAGTAGACATAAAAATAGTTATAACAAAACAATAAAAAAAAACATATATAAATAAATAAATAAGTACAAAATACAGTTAATCTAATACAAATTAACCCTCGCTTAGATAAGCTTGGTTCTTTTTAATACAGCTAAACACCACATGTACTCATCTCAGCATTACGTATATACATACAAAAGTTTCAAGTAAATGTTTTTCTTTTTCCCAAGCTATCAAACAAATAAGTTAATTTTTTAATGCGTTATTCCTCCCCAAGAATAACACATTTTTTTTAAAAATGGGGAGATTTGTTACATACAGAGCATCAATTAAACATGTATATACATACATGTATGCATCTCTGAATCGATTTCGCTTCACGCAGAATTCTAAAATTCATGCATCAATAAAGAAATGCAAACATGTAGATATGTACATACATACCTACAGCATTCGCATTGCATGCAGAATTATAATTCCCAGCTGCAAGTATAAACATATATCTACAAACATATTTGCAAGTTCAGTAAAGTCACTCGCTACTGACCTACACCAATTTCTTAATCATATAAAGAAACAAGTGAAGGCAGTGACACAATCCCCTGCGCGCAAGAATTCACACGATGCAATTTGATAACCTTGCGCCAGCGGTAGAACTCAGGTGAACGAAACAATAATGGTTCACGATGATGTCATAATAGCAGCAAAGCGGCGAACGGTCTGCGGAAGTATTTATGTATGTACATGTGAAAGCGATGAATGCCGTGATGTAATAACAGCAAACCGGCAAAAGCTTTGCGGAAATTAAATTATGAATGCCACAAAGAAACACTTTGCGGAAATAATATTTATATACAAATAAATGCTGTGATGAAATTAGCTTAGCGTAGTAAGAGAATAACAATAGTATTAAGTGAAAAACTGTATAAATAAACTGTGATTTTGAATAAAGAAGTTAGTAAGTGAGTTAGTCAGAACACGAGTTGTTTCACTTACCCAGGAGTAAAGCTAGTAAGCTGCTCCATACGCATCGCTGCTCTACCTATCTCGGGACAATCAAGTAAAACGCCCAATCATCTTGACGGCACGTAGTGTGATTACCGTGTCGTGTTCCAGATCAAAAGGTGCTTAGATGAGAGTACTAGAAGTACATTAATAAACTCAACACGAGCACCCAAAGTAATTATCGATGACAGAAAAATACTGGATAAGTAGAACTAGCGAACGAGGCTAGATCCCACAGTGAGGACTCAGATGAGACCGATGAAGCCAGCTAAAGTAATAACGGGGAAATCGGTGCCGAACCTGGAACCATCCCCGGAAGAGTTCATCAGGAAAGGGCCAACGATCAAAAAGACGATCTTTGAGTCATGGCAGAAAAGCCGCCAGAAGACACCTACAGGTAACAAGTCTTTGTACCGACCACCCTGCGCAGCAAACTAAAAACAACAGAAAAATCAGCAGGGAAACAGCCAAATTTTACAGTGATCATACCGAATGGAAAATCGCCAGTCATAAGTACTCCAACACGACTAACCACCCAATCAAGTACATCACCAAAATAACCGGCGATAAGGCAGCCACATTTTACAGTGACCCTACCAAGTAAACTACCGCCAGCAAGAAACACTACAGCCACTAAAGGAAAACCGCTACAGAGCGATCAAGCCGAAATGCAAGACATCATTGAACAGCACCGAGAAATGTTACAGAGGATGCCCAACGGAAGCCGCAAATTCGTGCCGGCTACTAAAACCACTGCACTACTCCGTGGTCGCCGCCGGACAGATGGCACGTATAATGTGCAATATAAAGGGCAAAAAGAAGTACGAAATAATAATTTAAGAATAGCATAAAGCCGAGATAATTTGTTTTAATCGAAAGGAAAACTTGTTTTGTCTAGTTTTTTTTTAAAAAGGAGTACCAATATTTTATTTGAATTGTGGAAATTACTAAATGTCGAAAATATTTCTTTGGAAGAATATTCGGTTCAAAATCTATCAGGAAATCAAATTGTTAGTTTAATAAAAGACTATAGAATAGATTAGTTACTTTTTTTTCAAGAGCTAAATTTACTTAGTGTTAGCACCTAGAATTAAAATAGCTAGAAATAAAAGTGTTTAATTTTAGCGCCTAATGAAAGGGTAAACTTTTTTTTTTGGAAATTATCCATTTTTTTTTTATTTTTATGGCAAACTAGAATAAATGTTTAGTTTAAAAAACAATTTTTGAATAAAACGGATATATAAAGTAGGATAGTTAACCATGTTACTCAGAGTCCTTATGGGGAGGTCGTAAAGAAATGTTGCAAATTTATTTTTTTGAAGGAAGGGATAGATGTAACGAAGTCACATGACCAGCCATTAATTCAAACACATGCAGTCCCTACGAGATAAAATGTCCACGTGAACACCTACTGCTAAGCTCTTCACAGAAAATCAGTAGATGATTGCGCTTCTCGGTGGGCATAACACCCGACACAATAGTGATCTACGCCTATATAAAGGGAGCCTTCAGAGCAGAAAATTTTGTCATCAACCGAGAGTCATTCAGTAAAGATCACCAGAGACCAGCATATTTTCCGCCATTAAGTACAGACCAGTAGACCAGTCAAAACCGCCAGTCTGATAACGAGCTGGACGAAGTCCAGTAGGCCGCCGACCAACCCAGTCCATCAGAGGAAAATATAACAATAGCAGCCACACCAGTCCAGCAGTCAGTTGTCTCCCAGCATCTCGACTGAACACATCGTTCCCTAGTCTTCCCGTGCTGATTAGAACTAGAGCATCCGTACGTTATCCGTACAGGCCGTAGTGATAATATTTACACGAATCACTCAACCGCTTCTCCCCGTGCTGATTAAAACTACAGCATCCGTGCGTCATCCGTACAGGCCGTAGTGATTGTATTCGCACGAATCACTCAACAGCATTCTCTCCGTGCTGATTAAAACTACAGCATCCGTACGTCATCGGTGCAGGCCGTAGTGATAATATTCGCTCGAATCACTCAACCGCTTCTCTATGTACTGATTGGAACTACCGCATCGGTACGTCATCCGTACAGGCCGTAGTGGTAATATTCGCACGAATAACTCAACCGCATTCTCTCCGCGCTGATTAAAACTACAACATCGGTACGTTATCCGTACAGGCCGTAGTGAAAGTATTCACACGAATCACTCAACCTCATTCTCTCCGTGCTGATTAAAACTACAGTATCCGCACGTCATCCGTGCAGGCCGTAGTGATAATATTCGCACGAATCACTCAACCGCTTCTCTCTGTGCTGATTGGAACTACCGCATCGGTACGTCATCCGTACCGGCCGTAGTGGTAATATTTGCACGAATCACTCAACCGCATTCTCTCCGTGCTGATTAAAATTACAGCATCCGCACGTTAACTGTACAGGCCGCAGTGATAAGATTCGCACGCATTACTCAACCATATAGTGTACATCTCTTCGAGTGTAAACACATGAGTGTTAGAAGTATAAGTGCCGACCTGCCATACGAATAAACAAACTACAAGAATTAAAACAAGTGTAATAATATTAGGAACCTAGGTTATAGAACTAAGTAGAAACAAATACATTTCAATAATATGATAACATTCATAAGATCAGTGACCTAACAAAACACCAGTTCTGGACTTGCAGAATTAAGAATACCAGTGTAGTATTAATAATAAGAAAGTAAAGAATAAAAGGAATACAAAAATTGAACTAGCAGAGAGGTAGATGTGAAACTTTGTACCATAGTAGTTAAGCAAATAAATGACTATTGAAGTGAGTTGATAGTGTTCTATGTATATTATTTCAACGTCGTGGAACCTTGCACTGGACGACTCCTGACTACACATTGCTTCACAATCGGGTGTATTGTACACACACAATACACCCGACGTTACACTCTATTAATCACCGAGAAATCTCCCTGGGCGTTTATTTAACTCAACTTATAGTCCCGAAATTGTGTTGTACCGTGAAGGAAGAAATAGTTTATAATTCTCCAAATCCAGATCCACACGTGTTCCATCTGCTCGCCACAAGAATCTGGTATTCCATGCCCAACTCCATTTTGGGATGTCTTCAGGAATGGTTGGTACTGTTCCAGCTTCTTTAGTTCATCCATTCCGTTTGCCATTATTTTAGCATAATTTCTTTCTGCTTCCTTGAACTCTTAAATGATACTGATGGTGAATCTGATTCAGGTCCTGAATTTATAGGCACGTTTCCAAAAGAACTTTAATACTGTTGTAACAAATTTCCGGAGCCGAATTCGTGCAGCTGAATCAAGTAAACAAATTTAATCTAATGAGTCATCCTCACCTGTTTACAAATAATTTGGGTGAGTCAGGCACACCTGTGTAAACAAATTCGCGCAAAGAAAATAAATCTAATCGAATGAGCCATCCTCAAATAATGTGATATCACTTCACTTCCTGTAAACAAATTCGCATAAAGTAAACAACAAGGTGTTCCTATAAAAGCTCAAGCAAACCGCTAGGAGCCATCATTCAGTTTCAGTGAGTCTCAGTGTTAGTTAAATATATAAGAAATTAAAAATTTCTTTGATGTTAGTAAATAAAAGAAGTTTCTCAATAATTGAAAACTTGCGAAAAGATGTGATGGAGTGTTTAAAAAATTCAGTGAATAAAAGCAGAGTTGTTAGAAAGAGCAATAGAATCATGCATAAATTTCAAGTTGCATTTCGAGGGTGTAAACAAAATGCTAGGAAACGACATTTCGAGAGCTGCATCTGTAATGATTTCTGTCTGCTTCAGACGTACAGCTTTTCTTTGATAGATTAGGTTAGGTGCCTAACTTACTAAGAAGAACAGGCGAGTGAGTCTCACCTACATTTCTTTTGTTCACCTATGACATAAAGAAGTTAACCTACATACATTTCTGTTTATTTCTTGCCTAATAATAATAATCATCACATTGACCATTATGAATATACATACCGTGACTCATATCATACAAGCGCTTTACTTTGTACTCGACTCAGGGCAGAGTTTCATAATATCATACCTGCACTTGTTATGCGCGTAAAAATTATGAGTCAAAGTGTGGATATTTCATTGACAAAAATGAAATTGTTATTAGGTCACTGTGTAATGTGTAATTACCGAAAGTAGCGTGATATGTGCCGTAATGAGATCATGACATCGTGACATCACGATATCATGAGATCATCATAATAAGATCATCACACATCGAGCAAATTAAAGCATTGAGAGCGCTATTTAGAACTCCGCGCTGAGGTGGAGGAATTACACAGAGAGTAAGAAGAAGTGATCTTGTAAAGTGGGAAGAAATAAATACAGCGTTCGCAGGTAGAACTCGGCAAGGAGTTATTGCAAATTTAAGCTATATCTAAATGCCAACATGCCAAATTTCTTACGCGTCGTGTTAAGAATACTTGAAAACATTATTTTAATATAAAAGTTTCTACAACATTTTGCGGTGAATTTATTAAAGAAACTGGTGACAATGAAATTATAAATGACATTAAATATTTCCAAGCAAAAACTGCTTCAATTAGTACAGATGATAATTTAAAGGAGCGGTTTAAATCAAACATTTTGGATCCAATTCTCACTCAGCTGAAGAATGCCATTTTTATTCGTTTATTTTGAAAATTTGGAACTTCTTGGAACTGCCACTTACCCAATTGTCAAAATTGGGACTATTAAATTTTTTGTACATATTTTAAATCCTTTTCAAAATTCTTGTGTCCGTTTTTTAGTCTCTTTTCAGAATTTTGTGTCATTTTTTTTTACATTTTTGTGTCTTCTTTGATGTTTATTAGTTTTATAAATATTTTAAATGTTATTTTTTGTCCCTATTGACTTTTTATAGCATTTAGTTTAGCTAGCGTCGTTTTTTTACACTTTGTAGAGCCTTTTGCTACGTATTTTTAAGAAATTTTTAAAAGATCCAAAGAGCAAATAATTAAAGAGTCATATATACATAAAAAAAATTATTATTGCCGCAGTGACCGGACGTGTCAACTTTATCTCCTTAAAATCCAAGCGAAAACGGCATAATATAGAGTGGAAAAGTGATAAGCGTATTATTAGCGGTGACATACAGCAATTTGTAGTAATTTATTTACAAAATAACACCCCAAAAAATTGTGAAAAAAGTGTGCAAAATAAAATTTCAGTGACATTCGAGGAAAATATTTTATTTAATTTTTTGTTGCCATGGCAACAAACATTTTTTAATATAATTTCTATATATTTGGAACAAACAATTAATAAAATTAAAAATAAATATTGAAATTAAAAAAAAATAACAAAAAAAAACAAATATAAATCAACACTGACGTGTTCTAAATGAATACGAGCAGTAGTGATTCTTTGGGGACAGATGATCACCTCAAATTAAATGGAAGGAGGAAGAAAAGAAATAAGGCTTCTTCGTCCTCCGGAAAAACTGCACAAGGGCCCAATTGAAGAGGTCAAGGCAATTGCCAAGAAAACTACGATTACCCGTGAAGAGTCTGGAGCAACAGCTCCAAAAACTCCAGGCATTGCTGCAGAATCTGTAACTGCAGTTTCAGCAAATGCTGAGTCGACATCTTCGACTCTAGGACAGAATCCTACCTTGAAGGAACTTGTCAAAAAGGCTTCGTCGTCAGTTCCAAAACCTAGCGGCTTGGTAATGAGGCCACCGCTTTCTTCAAGCGTCTCCAAGCAGCAGCCGATAGTACCGGGAGGACAAGCAGCAGCACCACGATGCCCGGCGTTAGTGTCAGGGATCTCATATGCGCAGGTAAGTGGCAGTTCCAACCAGGCTAAAAACTATAGAAATTTTAGGAAAGGGCATCACTCCTCGTCCAGCCCCATTGAACGCAGGTAAGCCTCGGCCTAAGACCGGTGCGGGTCTACAGGCTTTTTTCGACGGGAGGTGGTAGGATGAGAGCTACGGTATGCAGCTCGAGCCCATCAATAGATGTCCTCAGAGCGCATAACTGAAAGCGATCTTCCAGGTCGTCTCTCGTGAGGAGCTATTCTCCATGGGAGTAATAGCTGGGGGAATGGTTGAGGTGTATACCACAACCCTCGGTAGTGCTACCAAGCTTATGCTTGAGGGCATCGAGGTGGATGGTAGGCACCTTGTGCCATTCCCACTCAGAGAGGAGCCCACGAAGCTCGTGTTTTCACGGGACCCTATGCGCGCCAGTCATGAAGACCTCCTAAATTTCTTGGCGAGATTTGGGAAGGTTCATGGCGGTGTTCGCGCCATTCCAATTAAAATTACGGACGAGTGTCTCGGGCGGGGTTTCTTCGGTATCAGCCGGGAGGCATCCATTACTTTAAATAAGGGATGTACGCTTCCAAGAGGCTTCTACTTGAGCATATCCCGCTCAAGGCACTGGATAGACGTGAGCACTGAAGCAAAATGCCAAGCTTGCCATTTGGTAGGGCATTTTATTGCTGACTGCCCCAGGCTGAACCGAGGGTTCCCTCGAAGGAAGCCACTACTACAATAGTGGATCTGGAGAAGGAGCCTTCGGCCGGCACTCAACCTGCTGTTTCGGAGCAGCCAGTGGTTAAGGTGCCTGAAGTTATCCTAGAGGCAAAAATAATTATGGCTGTAAACGGCGCCACGTCGGCACGTGAAAACACGGCTACTTCTGACGAGGAGTCGAGTAGCCATTTAGACAACAAAAGGAGGACGAGGAAGAGGAAGACGAAGGTGGACCGGGCGTTGCTGCCTCCTCCAGACCCAGCAAAGCGAATCGCTCCAAAACGGCCCCACTCGGAGGAGGACGATAGTGGACCTCGCGGTTCGAAAGTTGTTGTGAGAGAGGCGGAAGCATCTCTCGAACAGATTTCGGACTGTGATATGACCGGGTTGGATGTAACTGGTCTCTCAAGCTTCAGTGGCTACGAGTCGTGTGGTAGCGCCATTTCGACTGGTAGCCAATTTGAAGTCTCGAAGGATATGCAAACCATTCCTAGGGAGAAAATTGGCAGCATTCTTGGCCAGCTCCAGTACAAGAAGAATTCAGGTAAAATCTGGAGTTTTTTTTGTGCGGGAGTAGGAGAGGCCAGAGTTGTTACTTCCTCAGCTTCCACTCCTACAACAGGAGTCGACGAATAGGGGGAAGCACAATGATGTAGCTCGCTTGGATCGTCTCCATAGGAGGGTGGAGGAGCTGATTCAGGAGCATGGCTTGGCCGATTCTCCTCGTCCGTAGACCTCGTACCATCATCGTTTGAGCTTCTTATCTCTTTGAATGTGTAAGATAGGCTCTCTTAACACCGGGGGTTTAAGTGCTCATACAAGACTACACAGTACTATCGAACATGTCAAAATGTTCAATATAGACATTACAATTCAGCAGGAGCCGATTTTCACTCAAGACAGGTATACACAACTTGTGCGCTACACTTATTTACACACTGGCTATGCAATGTTTGCCACACCTGCTTCTCGCCGAGGCTCAGCGGTGGCAATTATTGTATCCAACAAATTTACACTATCGTCTCCTGTCTATACAGATATCTTCCCAGGCTTCGCTTCTTCCTTGGACTTTGTCGTTCAAGGCAAACATATCAAGGTAGTAACCGTGTACCTTCCTCATGACAAGGACATTACAAGACAAGTTCTTGATAGTGTTCAGTCCTGTCTGGTGAATTTTAGTGGCGAAACTGTCCTCGGAGGTGATTTCAACTGCACTCTGAATCCCTCAATGGATCGGTACTCTGGAGTTGAGTTCAACTCTGTCAGTGCTACTCGATTGAGGAATTTTGCCGGTGTTTTCAGACTCGTGGATATCTATCGTTGGATGCATCCTACGACTAGATCATACACGAGGGTCTCGCGAAATGTCCATGGAAGTCACGCAGGTTCCCGAATTGATAGACTTTACGTTTCACCTGGAATACTTGAACATTTCGTTGGTGTCACTCATGAAGTGTGTTCGATTAGTGATCATCTTCTTGTAGTGGCGACCAGCACTCTAGTTGAAAGACGAACTGCATACTGGATATTCAACAACTATTTGTTGAATTCCGAGCAGTTCATGATGAGTTCCTATGAGTTCATTGATTTCTGGCACGATTGGCAAGAGAGGAAAGCTGACTTTCCTTTTCTTAGTCAATGGTGGGATGTTGGAAAGCTTCAGATTCGGTCTTTTATCGAGACGAGTTTCAATCGAAGTGGCTGTCAAACTTCTAGCTTGTCGGCCGAGGTCTGTCGGGTGGCAGCTCTTCTCCCAACTCAGCCGGGGTTTATTCTTTATTTCAATGGAATAAAGGAACGCTTGGCGACACACACTTACAAGCACAGCTTGGAGTTTGTACTGCGCGGCTAATCGCGCTGGTTGAGGGAAGGCTATTCTCCAACGGAGTACTTCTTTCAGGCGACTTGACGTCGTACTGCTTCTTGTGAGGTCGAATCGATGATTGATGAATCTGGACAAGTCCTCAACGGACAACAGCTATCAGAATATATTCGAGACCACTACAGTAGTCTCTACTCTGAATCGACATCGACAACATCCTCGACCACTCATGAATTTCTTAAGAATATTCCCAATTTCTTTGAAGACAGTAAGGAGCTCCTGTATACAGTAATCACATTGGAGGATGTGATTGCTGCGACAAGGGTTCTAAGGCGACACACTTCACCTGGTTATGACGGCTTGACTCCAGAATTCTTCATACGTTTAAGGGATTTATTAATTCCTGACCTTTTGGAAGTCTTCAATTCGGCGGTTGAGACACATTCAGACTTTCCTTCTAGTTGGAGTAGATCTGTTATGCGCTTGATTCCAAAGAAGGGAGACATGCAGAGAATGGGGAACTGGAGGCCAGTAACCCTATGCAATGTAGACTACAAAATCGTCTGCAAAGCATTAGGGGCGATACTCCGCTCAGTGATTGCTTCGGTAATACACCCGGAACAGTCCTACTGTGTACCTGGTCGTAGTATCTACGACAACCTCGCGGTAGCCAAGCATTTGTTTTCCTACCATGAACAGACAGGTACACAAATGGCCATGATTTCATTAGACCAACAAAAGGCTTTTGATAGCGTCTTGCATGAGTATCTCTTGACTGCTTTCGAGGCATTTGGGTTTCCGCCTAGGTGGCTCGATATCGTCGGGAAACTCTACAGAGATCCAGCAATTTTGATTAAGCATCAAGGACAAGTTCTGGCTCCTATCTCGTTTCATCGAGGTATCAGACAGGGCTGTCCATTGTCATGTATTCTTTATGATCTTTCGTTGGAGCTGCTACTGGTGAATGTTTGTCGAATGCTCGGCCTCTTATGTTGGCGTATGCGGATGATCTGCCTATTTTCGTGCCAGGAGATGAAGCTTTTCCGGTCGCTCGTGCTGTTTTCGAACAGTTCGAACGTATAGCGGGAGCTAAAATTAACCTTAGTAAGAGTCAAGGCTTGTGGTGTGGAAGGTGGAGAGATCGTACAGATACCCCACTGAACATCCAATGGACTAATACTTGCCTGAAGTATTTAGGTGTGTATATCGGACGCGAGAGTAAATCAAATATTAGCCGCATCCCTCTTGAGAAACTCTCTAGAGCTGTAAACTCATGGCGTAGGCGAGTGTTTCCATTATCCTTAATGGGTAGGTCAGTCGTGATAAACTATTTGATTACCTCGTCCATCGTTCATCTGATAAAGTCTGAGGCGTTTGATGAAGGCATCTTAGGTCTTCTTCAAGCAAAAGCGATAGACGCCTTTTGGTGCGGAAGACGATGGGTTGCTGAAAGCACTCTCTGTCTGCCAGTCAAGATAGGTGGATTAGGTCTCACTAACTTGGTTGTGAAAACAAGGTGTCTCCAATTGCGTGCATTCCAAAGAGTGTTTTGCCATAGAGACAGCTTGATTTCTCAACTGTGGGTGAATGTACTGGGAGATATGGGCATAGGGGAGTATTACTACCTACTCTCTGTTCGACCACCTTATCTTCCTGAATTAATAGATTCAGTGTTCAGAAATGCTCGGGGTTTTGAAGCTGACACGCATACACTGACGGTTCTCGTAGATATTATTGGTATCTCTGGAAACTGTCAAATAAACACTAACACTGCACAACTACACGACCTGGCTGCTTCTGCGCGGGAGAGATTTCGCCAACTTGGGACCAGTGACCCTGGCACTAATTTGGAAGATGCTTTCGTTCTGAACAGACCACCACACACACCTTTCAGCACACTTACAACACGTGTGCTCCGTGACGTGCTTATGTCAATAAGACCTCCGGAGTATACAGGATACAACAGATGGCGAACACACCTCGGGGTAAATATGGACGTAATGGGAGGGATAACTTGCAGAGTGGTCTACAGTTATCCTTCTAGTTACAAAGATGCGGATGTGGCATTCAAATTGCTGCATCACAATCTTATGCATCCTAATCAGTTGTCACATATTGACCGCCGAGTTCAGAGGATTTGCACAGTTTGTGGTGGTGAAGGCACTCTGTTTCACAGGTTCTTTACTTGCCCAGCTTTGCAAGATCTAGTGGAACTCGAGCGCGATATGTGTCAGTTGATCCACCCGAATTTCAGCATTACTAGAACATCGTTTCTATGGGGACCAAAGGTCTGTAGTCGAGTGAATTGTTTGATTAACTTTGTGTTGACACTGGCCAAATCTACAATTCACCTGTACTACATGAGAGTCGAAGATGGGAATCAGAACACTGACCCACAACACCACCCACACGCACTTAAGCGCCACTTCGTTGACAGGTTGAAGAGACGTTTACGTCTCGAATATCTAGCAACGAACGCAGACACACTCAACTGCACATGGCAACCACTATCGTCGGCGCAGGTTGGGGCTCTTGTGTTTCGCTGGTGATAACAGGCCACAGTATTTGCAACACTAGTCCACGGGGCTTCTCCCCGCTTAGTAATCGTTGCAAGTGCTGTGGGAAGAACAAGCACTCTGTTAGAGATGCTAACTGGAGGTATGATGAGGGCAGTTTGTAGAGGTCTATGATACTACAGGCTGCCCTCATGGGACTCTATAACGGTATCGCGTAAATTTTTCGTTCGATCGGTCATTTATTTTTAATTCGGTTTCGGTGGTAAATTTCAAAATTTTATGTTGAAAATTCGTTCGTTAAGTAATTATTTTTATTAGTATATTTTAGAAATTTGGAACTTCTTGGAACTGTCACTTACCCAATTGTCAAAATTGGGACTTTTAAAATTTTTGTCTATCTTTTAGATCCTCTTCAAAATTCTTGTAGCCGTTTTTTAGTCTCTTCTAGGAATTTAGTCTTGTTTGTTTTGCTTTTGTTTGTGTCTTTGTTCTTGTTCATTAGTTTTTCAAATTGTTTTAATTGTTTAATTGTCCCTATTGACCTTTTATAACTTTTAAATTAGCTAGCGACCTTTTGCTTACACTATGTAGAGCCTTTTGCCAACTATATTTAGGAAATTTTAAAAGAGCCAATGAGCCACTAAATAAAGAGCATATACAAATAAAAAATTATTTTTATTATTTTCACAGAGAGCGGATGTGTCATTTTGTGTTCCGGGAAATCCAACTACAATAAAACATCGGAAAAGTACAGAAATCGTGAAAGAAAGTGATGTAGCGAAGAGTTTGTCCGCCGACAGATCTACCTACATCCACTTGTACCTGGATGTAGATACATACCGCATCCGACACCTTTTTGTTACAAAAACATAGCGGGATTAGCGTGGGTGGCTGCACAGCAAACATGCCGCTAGCGATCAGCCGGCTTGGGGCGGTTCTTGCCACCCACATCTCTTGATGCTTGTTAAGCTGTGCAAAATCGTCAACATAACTGATCAGACAGACGGACAGAAAAAAAAAGGTCTAATGTATTGTTCCTTCTCATGGTTGAACCTGAAAGCCCAAAAAGAAGAAAATTGATTTTATTTATATGCTGCAAAAATAAGGAGAATAGAAGACCTCAGCAACGCCGAACAAGTGTTAATTCACCCGGATAGCGTACAACGTTGCCAAATGGACGATCGAGAGGGAGTGAGAGAGCTGAGAGGGGTCTCTGATGTTGTTGAGACCCCGGCTTTGGGTAATGTTGGGCCCAGTCACCCCCATCCACCCTGGCTAAGCCTCCAAATACGTATCGAAATGCTCAGCCCCATCTGTACGTGTTTTACATCTATTGCCGTGTGCACGACCTCCCTCCTGTCCGCGACCATCCCCTTTATGGAACTACTGACTCCATCGCGCTGAATCCGTTACCAACCTGTAAACAAAAGAAGAAAGCAAATTGGAGAAGGGCGGCCAAAGGTGACCAAATTTAATCACCCAAAAGAAGAAGGCATGCGTATCAAGGAACTCACAATTTCATCAAGTCCAAACCAAAATAATTTATTTATTGCGGTTGTCTATGCATATTTATCGCTTATGAGGCAGGAAACCCGATCACACAAAGATTCACACGGTATATATATAAAAACTAAAGGAAACAAGGTCTCCGGTTAATCTCAATCTAGATTAAAATCCTTACAACTAGCCCTAATAAGCGCTTTCCTATTATGTGACTTGTCGAAACCTTTGATCGACGCCTAACCTTAGATGTACACTAAATGACTTTAATACTGTAAAATTCAGAACAAAAGAACACAAAGCAAATAATAATACTTAGAGAAATTTTGAACTAACCTTGTGGTCCGCTATGGACTTACATAACACCTTATTTACTCATATTCGGGGTTTCCTCCTTCATCAAAAGGGTTGGACACTGGTTTTCCAACTATCTGCTAGATGCTTCAGGACTACGTTGAAGTCCGAGTTCACCTCCTCGCTTCCCTGCTCCTTCCGAATATGTAAGAGCGAACTGTTTTGCGGTAGTGTCTACCAGAGGGATACTTCCTCGCCGGTATAAATCCAACTTGCCGTCACGCAGGAAAAATTTTCAAAATGATCTTTGTTACGTGCATGGAAACTTTTCCTCAAATTTTCTCTCAGGTTCGCCACTACTATGGTATATAAGACTCACCGTCGCACAGGTAAATATCTCAAATAATGCAAATTATATGTGCACAGCATTAATAGTAAAATTTATTTTCAGTTCACCAGTAGAAGGATCTTTAGGAAAATCACTGTCGCACAAGTAAATATTCCATTTAACACAAATTATGAGTGCACAGCATTAATAAACCAAAATTTTCTTTTCAGTTCACCAATCGAAAGATATACAAGAAAATCACTGTCGCAGGTAAGTATTCTAAATAATATAAATTACGACTGCAAAGAAAGAATCAATCAAAATTTTCTTTTCAGTTCACTAATAGGAAGATCTACATAAAAAAATCAATGTCACAGATAAATATTCTAATTAATACAATTTACGAATGCGCAACATAAATTCTAAAATTTCCTTTTAGTTCACTATTAGAAAGATCTACATGAAAAAAATCACTGGCGCACAGGTAATTAATTCAATTAATAAAATTTCTTGAATGCGCAACCTTAATAACAACATTTTCTTTCAGTTCACTGTTAGAAAGATCTATATGAAAAAATCACTGGCGCACTGGTAAATATTTCCAATACTAAAACTTATGAATGCGCAGCATTAATAACAACATTTTCTTTCAGTTCGCTATGAGAAAGATCATTAGAAAAAAATCACTGTTGCACAGGTAAATATTCTAATTTACAAAATTCACGACCAGAATGAATAAACTAAAATTTATCCTTTCAGTTCACAAAAGCAAAAAAACTCTAAAGACTGATTTTAAATAAAGAGGAATCGCGACTCAATTTTTCTGCGACCGTTCTCGTTCAAAGCCAAAAAGCAACTTCTCGACTACACGCAGTCCCCCCACATTGCCAACGTTCTTTAGTCAGCCACCGGCAAGCGAGCGCCTTTTATGTTCCCAGAATTTTTTGTTCTTCTTTCATGCCTGCCGCAACTTATTGCATGATGGCATCACGCGATCTGTTACAGCTAGGCGAATTGCCGTTTTCGCCGCTTTGATGTGGTTGACTAGCGGTAAGTTTTAAACGAAAAATTGTATTTTGTGCTCATTTTGCACATTTTATAATTTTTCGACTGAAAAATATTCTGCTGTTGTTGTTGTTTCTTTTAGATCTGGACTTGTATGCGGGTATGTATAAATATGTCTTTATCTTTTCAGGAATTTTTTTAATATGAAGAAGTAGCATAGGGCTACTTCTCGTAAATATATAGATTTTATCTCTTATTTTTCCAGTAATTTTTGTACTATGGAGAAGTAGCATAGGGCTACTTCTTGAAAATATATAAATTTTATCTTTTCAGGAATTTTCTAATATGAAGAAGTAGCATAGGGCTACTTCTTGAAAATATATAAATTTTATCTTTTCCGGAATTTTCTAATATGAAGAAGTAGCATAGGGCTACTTCTTGAAAATATATAAATTTTATCTTTTATTCTTCCAGGAATTTTGGTACGATGGAGAAGTAGCATAGGGCTACTTCTTGAAAATATATAAATTTCATCTTTTCATGAATTTTCTAATATGAAGAAAATAGCATAGGTCTACTTCTTGAAAATATATAAATTTTAACTTTTCAGGAATTTTCTCATATGGAGAAGTAGCATAGGGCTACTTCACGGAAATAGCTAAATTTTATTAAATTATATACTCTGGGAAATTATGGGCTTTTCTCTACAGACGTAGAGAAGCCAAATAAAAGTAGCGTAGGGGGGTATACGCTACAGCGTGGGGATGACCCACCGAGAAAAGAGTCTCATGTCGGGCAAAACGAGAAAGGGAGAGAAAAGAGAGAAAAGAAAAAAAACAAGAAGGTCGACTCGGGAGGTGAACTATGAATAATATTTTTGCAGCCGCGCCCAACGTGGGGACGACCTACAAGAGTCTCAAGCCGGGCTTTGACACGAGACATATGTCAGGATATGGACTATGTGGGGACGTCCCACAAGAGTCTCAAGCCGGGCATACACTATTCCCTGGGTTATTGATAAATCGGATCCCATCTGCGGCCCTGATCCCAGTTCGTCTTGGACGAGGGAGGACTGATCTACCGATAGACGTCGCGTCGTCTACCAACTCGCCTCGCCCAATGAACTGACCAGGAAGAGGTGCAGCGATTGATTTATTGGGTACCGGAATGTTCGGCTCGAGATTACGACTTCGTGGGTGCAATGCCGCTACTTATCGTTCTGGGTTCTGCTGCATCCAGTCGCAACACCCCGGAAATTACCCCCAATCCCAAGAGAGGAAATAGCTTCGTAACAGATAGAATTCATCTATCAACTCACTCAGGATGACGGAAATCCCACGGGATGCATCAAGCGGGTGCATGGTCTAAGGAAATTGAAAAAAGGACAGGAACGAAATATCCTTCAGATGAAGGCTAACCCAGAAGGGGTTAGTAACAAAGACTGGGACCATCTAAACTTGTTAGTTTAGAGATAATACACAATATATAAAAAAAAAAACTACACTCCACTGAGGCTTCAGCCACACCAAATACCGCTCGGAGACCTTTTAATTGGAAGAAAACTGAAGAAAGACAGACAAATAAAATCCTTCAGGTGAAGGCTAACCCAGAAGGGGTTAGTAACAAAGTGAAAGAGGTTTATCACCCACCACTGAGGAAGTAGTAGGAGGGTTTGCGATAATCTGTAGTTCACAAGTGAAGCTCGCCGGATGCCTTCTTGGGGCTACCGAGATCTAATCAACTTTGATCAAGACTTAATATCCTGAGCATGGAAAATTCCGATTGAGAGACCCTTGGCATTCTGCAAACGGTACGAAACACGCCCGATTCGTTCTACAACAGTCGCTTTTATGAACTTAGGTGCAAATTTGGCCGCAAAGCGATCAATTGCGCTACTTTGCGCAAAATTTCGTACATGCACAGTCTGTCCAGGTACAAAAGCTCTTTCTCGAGTTCGCAAGTTGTAACCAGCGTCGTACTTTCGATACGCCTCCGTAAGACGGAACTTTACTTCGTCGCGCAGAAGCTGAAGCCTTTGGTTGACAGGCACACACTCGACGGCCCCGTCGGAGTCGGCCCTTAATTCTCGAAGGAGTTGATATGAGCCCCCGCTTGTTACCGGAAGTCGACCGAACAGCAGGAAATATGGTGAGTACTTAGATGTCTCATGCACGACGTTGCGGATGGCGAAGCCGATCTCGCTCAGATGGTCGTCCCAATTCCGATGCTCCGTCCCGACATAGGCTCGAATCGCTTCCAGGACCGATTGGTTGACACGCTCTGAGGCGTTTGACTGAGGAGAGTAGGCTGGTGAGAAGGTGTGTTTCACCCCGTAACGGTCTAACAGTTGAGCGGATATTTTTGCAATGAACTGGCTACCTTTGTCTGAATGTACCATTTCCGGAACCCCAAACATTAAGAAGACTTCTTTCTCCAGAAATTTGATGACCCGCGAGGGTGTGTCCTCTGGCATTGCTTTCAATAGCACGAACTTAGACAAGTGGTCCAGTACGATAAAGATATACCTATTACCACCTCGACTACGCGGGTATGGACCTAAAAAATCACAGAATATGCGTTGCCATTGCAGCTCGGTAGTCCGTATCGAGCCCAGGGGAGGTCTTGAAGACACATTGGTCGGCTTGATCAGTTTACACTTTTCGCAGGCGTTTATGAACTGTCGTACTTCTGAAGCCATGCTTGGCCAGTAATACTGACGACGTAGTTTCTCTAAGGTTTTTGCGAAACCGAAATGTACTGCTATGCTCGTATTTTATCAAATCGCCAGTGAGACTATCAGGAACCCATAGCTTCCACTGAACCCGATCCTCTGAGACGTTGTTATTTGGAAACGAAAATGAGATATATACCTTACCACCGCTAATTCGTAAGTTCTGAAAACCACTTGGTTTGGAAGTGATCCGCTGGATTCTCTCCACATACGTTTTCTCATGGAATGCGGGAGACTTCAAATCAAGCGAACTGACCTGCGCAGGATAAACTAACTCGTCTGTGTGTTGTTCCGCTGCCTCGTCAGCAAATGACCTGGAAAGAGCATCAGCCACCACATTTGTTATGAATCCCCAAAATAAATCCACATCATATGACCAAGCAATAACCACTTCAATTGCCTCTGATTCATAACGCATTACCTAAAAAGATCAAGCAAACACCTCTCATCCATAAATCACGGTTATCCGACCCCACAATGAGAACCAAAACAATAAACAAACAACTATACGCACACGACTGTGGTCAAGTTGCAGCACATAATGAGTAATCGTTAGATGTACCCATGTCCACGGTAATAATTCTTAGGTAGATAAGGCCTGTCACCTTTCTACACGTAAATAAGAACCTTTGGACTTCTTGCTTGATAACAATCAGCCAAACGTATAATGGAATCACCTGATTAACTCAAAGCGATAAGAAGTAAAGCATGGTACTCGCTGAACGATTTTACCTCACACCCGCCGTGCAACAAACTGACCAAAAGAAATTGCCTTAGCGGAAGCGCCGGCGTCAAATTTCTTTTTGCCGTTATACGTAATAAAGCAAGTGAATTATTGTTTTGGGACTCGTGTGAAAATTGATACCGTTGTTTTCATACAATTGTTCCCAATTATTTTTTATAATTTGCGGGTGAAAAATCAAATTGCATTAATGCAATAAATTTTTCACCTTTATTGGAAAAAATGCTTGATAGGTGATTTTGGGTTGTTTTTCACAGAGAAATGCTCAATAGGTAATTTTTGATTGGTTACCACAAAAATTGCTAAACAATCAATCTGCAAGTGGAAGGGAGTATTAACCACTGCAGATTGATTTTAAATAAATAGAGAGTTCTGATGCAAGGAAAATCAGAATATTCTAAAACCCGAAGCTAGAGAGTCCCCCTACCCAAGGTAAGGCCTCTAGTGGAAAGTAAAAGAAAAGGTATACTTCAAAACTATTGTGAAATCTAGATTATTGTATTCCAAGTATAAAGAAAAGTATTGTTAGTAAAACCCGGACTATTACGATTTTACGATTAACTCCCTTGTTGCCGGCGCGCAACAATCAGAAGAAGTGAACTCTTGTTGCCGGCGTGCAACATATAAAACTGGTGGCAGCGGTGCAGATAAGTCACACGGTTAGCAAGACCCTCGACTACACCCACAAACTCATGAGCTGGCCAAAAGAAGAAAAACTTACCAGTCCACTGGGACTTTCTGACGAAGAGCTAGACTTCGAGCCAGAAGCGGACCCACAAGCAGACGCTTATTCAGAAGAAGACTCCTACTCAGAGGCGGACTTTTATTCAGAGACGACAGAGGTAGGCTCATTCTCAGAGCTTGAGGAAGACATTACGGACTGCTACTATAACCCCGGATCCGAAGGAAGCAGTGTGTCATCCGACGAAGAGGGAAGCATTGGCCCCATCTACAATCCCTGTTTGGACGACCTCGAGGAATACACAGACCCAATCGACCATTTGCTGGACATCCTGCTCAAACACGAGAACCCGTCAGCATACGCGATTTATAGAACGCTGAGATACCAGCTGTACCCAGAAGAGGACTTCAACTCAGCAATCGACGTGGACTTCTATCAAAAGGTACGGGACGATCTAGAATAGAGTTATAAGTTATAAATATTATATTCTATATAAATATATATATTTTACTTTATTATATTATACCTATATTATAACTAAAATATAACTATTTAATGTACTCCTGGTCTTCACCCTTTTTTTTATTTTAACAAAAGTGCATATTCTCGAGTGTTTTTCTTATCAAGTGCTTTTCGGTGTTGTGAATATTTCTCCGGGATATTAGTTAAATTAATATACTCGTCAAGTTCAAAAAAAAAAAAACACATCGGGAAAATATAAAAATTTTTTTTAAAAAATTCATACTCGACTACAAAAGCGTCGAGGCGTAAGAGATACGCTTCTTCCTGGGCTAATCATCCACAGAAGGCCTGCACGGAAACGAGCTCACAATATGCCCAACGATCAAGTTGCGGCGAGAGCCGAAAAATTATCTCTCAGTGATGCTAGATCACTCATTCCAGAATTCGATGGTAATTCTGATGATTTACACCGATTTCTGAATACATGTGAAATGTTTCAGAAAGAAGGTATTGCAGAAACAGAAAAGGCTCTATTTTTGCAAATAATCAAAACAAAATTGGTAGGCAGAGCCTATGAGGTTGTTAAATATAACGACGTAAATTCTTGGAAAGAACTCCAAAAGGCCCTGCAAGAGAAATTTTTAGAGACTCGTTCTAGAGTCTCAATACAAAATGAGATTCTAGCTCTCAGACAAAAATCTGGAGAAAATATGAAAGATTACGCCTTTCGTGCTCGCAAGTTGTTAGCATTATATGATGATGCAACCTCTAGTTTTACAAATGATCAAACACTCAAAAATCTTTTAGCTGGAGAAAATCAAAAAATGGTTCTCCGAGCATTTGAAGACGGCCTCAAAGACAGTCAGGTTCGTCTATTAACCAAGGCAAAAGGCCACGAGGAGCTGTCAGCTTCTATTAGATTTGCTATAGACCAATCCGAAAGGAACTCTACTCATAATGATCATTTTTCAACTTGTTCAAAATGCAACAGAAAAGGACATACAGCTGAAGTCTGTTATTCCACAAGAGTGAAAATGGAAAAACCCTCACTCATTTGTTCCTACTGCAAAATACCTAATCATCACTTTTCGGAATGTCGTAAAAGACTTTTCCAGCAAAGTTATCCAAGTAATAGCAGGTCATTCCCTCACACAAAAATACAAAGGGAAAATCTACCACAAAGGTATTACACTTCGAGTGTTCCACAGTATCAACGGAATACTCCAGTTAATCACCGTTTTCAAGGCAACCAACAAGAGGCCTATGTTCCTCAAAATCAAAGATCCCAACAGAATTTCACAGGATCACCTAAGCGGTCGTCAAATATTAGAGCAACAACTGCCAAAATAAAATCAAAAAATCAACAGAAATCGGAAAACAGCCGGCGTCGAGACGAGGATGCCATTACAGTCGCCCAGTCTCGCCTCAGCCAGATGACTGTATCCGCGGATGTCTATCGACATCCGGAAAATTAAATCAAATGCTTTATCTCCCCAAGGAGGCAAAACCACACGCAAAGTTATTAAGGCAAATTCAGAGACAATGTGCAAAAACGAATATGGAGGTTTGAATGACCCAAGTTCGAAAAAATTGTCTCGCCATAGCTCAAATGTCAAGTATGGAGGTTTGAATGACCCAAGCTTCGACAATTTGACTTACACCAGTTCAGATAGCAGGCATGGAGGTTTGAAAGACCCAAGCCAAGACTATCAGCTGGTACAAGCTGACAAGGCCCCCCACAAAGAGGTGAGCCTAAGGGTAAGAAACAAAAAAATGTTTCGAAAATAATAAACAAAATAAATCAGTACGAAGCCGAAAGTATAAAAATACCGGCACGTACACAAATGGTAGCAAAAATAAAACTAAATCAAAGAGGTTGTTTCTTTAGTGAACACCAAGAACTGAAACCAGGAGTGATAACAGGAAATACGCTAATAGAACCTGACAACACAGGTCACGCGACTATCCTAATCCTGAACTCAAATCAGCAGGAGGTTACTATAAGAAACACAGAAATAAGACCTCATCTAAGAAACTTAAATAATTATAGTACAATAAAATTAAATCCGAAAAAGGATCCAATAAAGCAGAGACTAAATAGACTCGAGAACGAGCTAAACCTCGCTCACTGCAACGCGGAAGAAGCCCAAACAATTCTAGATACTTGTCGAGAATACAATGACATATTTTATCTAGATGGGGATTTCCTAACTTGCACAAGTGCAGTTAAGCACCAATTACCTACGCTACCTGAAAAACCCATTGTCAACATAAGACCTTATAGGCTTCCAGAATCTCAGCGTACTGAGATTAATTCACAAATAAATAAAATGCTTCAAGAAGAAATCATAAGCCCTAGTTCTAGCCCCTGGAACTCTCCTCTACTTCTAGTTCCGAAAAAACCTGATGCTTCAGGAAACAAAAGATGGAGAGTAGTTGTCGATTTCAGGCGCCTCAACGACATAACAGTCGGTGATGTCTTTCCCTTACCCAACATTACTGATATACTACATCAGCTGGGGAAAGCTAAATACTTTAGTACATTGGATTTAGCTAATGGCTTTCATCAAATACAAATGGAGGACCATTATAAGGAAAAAACTGCTTTCAGTACACCTTACGGTCATTACCATTTTAATAGAATGCCATTCGGATTGAAACGTGCCCCAGCCACTTTTCAAAGGCTGATGAACAATGTTTTAGTCGGACTCCAAGGCATAGAATGTTTTGTATACATGGACGACATAATTGTCTACGGATACAACTTGACAGAACATAATGCAAGACTCCAACACGTTTTCAATAGGCTTAGAGTAAATAATCTCAAGCTACAGCCTGAAAAATGCCATTTTCTAAGCAAACAAATAGCTTATCTTGGACATTTGGTTACAGAAAACGGAGTAACACCGGATCCCTCTAAACTAGAATCTGTCCAAAATTACCCAGTACCCAAGAAGGAAAAAGACATAAAATCCTTCTTAGGTTTTGTTGGATATTACCGTCGCTTTATCCCTAATTTCGCTAAAATAGCTAAGCCTCTCACGGCTCTATTAAAGAAAGATGCTACTTTCAAATGGGATGCGTTCTGCGACGAAGCTTTCACGCTCATGAAAGAAAAATTATTAAATCCGCCTATTTTGCAATATCCTCGCTTTAACGAAGAATTTTTAGTTACTTCAGACACAAGTAACTATGCAATTGGCGCAGTTTTATCGCAAGGGAAAATCGGAGAAGACAAACCAATCTGTTATGCCAGCCGCACCCTAAATCCGGCTGATACAAGATATTCAACTATAGAAAAAGAGCTATTAGCAATAATATATGCGGTAGAACAATTTCGTCCTTACCTGTACGGTCGGACATTTACGATTATTACAGATCACAAGCCCCTTACGTGACTCATGAATCTGAAAGACCCCACTTCCCGAATGATGAGGTGGAGGATTAAACTTGAAGAGTATGACTACAAGATCATACACAAATCAGGGAAATCTAATCTTAACGCTGACGCGCTCAGTCGTATAGTACCAGAATCCAAAAATATTCAAGTGATAACAAGGAATCAACAGAGGGCACAAACAAACCAAACCCCTAAAATAGTAGGAGAAAACTCGAACAATTTACTGGAAACACGGAATATCAAAAGAAAATATTTCATAATTCCGACAGTAAACACCACATTTGAAAACTTATTAAAAACTTATTTACCTGATAATTATCAAATTCCATTAGGAGGAATCAAAGAATATAAACAAGGGAATACTACGTATATAGTGGGGCATGCACCCCTCTCTTTTAAAGAACAAAAAGATCAGGAATTAACAAGGAATATATTAAAAAAATTCAAATAATTGTCATCTAACGAAGAGATAATTCCAATTGCTATACCAATCCTGAACAGCACTTCGTACTTCGAGTTGAAACTCATATGTGCTGAAGAATTTAAGGATTCCGCCACGAGGCCTATTTTCTTCCTCAATAAAATAGTACAATTAAAAGACCCAAAGGACATCGAACAGGTAATTAGGGATTACCATGTCACTCCTTTAGGCGGTCATCAGGGACAAACGAAGACTATCGGGAAGATAAGAAGAATCTATAACTGGCCAGGTATGAAAAAAGACATTCAAAAGTACATCAAGAGATGTTCTTCTTGCCAGGTCAATAAATCAGGTGCAAACAAGAAAATACCTATGAAGATTACTACCACAAGCAAAAAACCATTTGAAAAAATCTTCTTGGATATCGTTGGACCTCTACCAACAAGTTATCAAAACAACAAATATCTATTAACATTCCAAGATGATCTGACTAAATTTTCAGATGCTATACCCCTACCGAACGCGGAAGCCAAAACGGTAGCTGAGCAATTTGTAACCCACATCATTTGTAAACATGGTTTACCTGAATCAATCCTAACGGACCAAGGATCAAACTTCCTAAGTTCTCTATTTGGTGAAATTTGTAAACTTTTGAAAATACATAAGTTACAAACTACACCATACCACCCAGAGACAAACGGAGCTCTAGAAAGAAGCCACCGTACGCTTGCTGAATACCTTAGACACTATGTGTCTACAGATCCACTAACATGGGATACATGGATCCCTTACGCTATGTTCACATACAACAATTCTAATCATTCAAGTACAGGCTACACGCCTCACGAATTACTATTTGGATTTCACGCAGAAATCCCAACATCACTAAAAAAGGACCCAGAAGTTACGTATAACTACGATAACTATGTCAGTGAGCTAAAAGCGCGTCTCCAATATGCTCATCAAATAGCAAGAGAAAATATTATAAAAAACAAGGAGAAATCCAAAACGTACTATGATCACGTTACTAAGCCAAAACCTTTTATAATTGGTGACAAGGTATTAGTGAAGAATCACACGAGAAAAAATAAATTATCTCCCTTATGGGAAGGCCCTTACGAAATAGTACAAATTGCCTCAACCGAGAATTCAGTGGTAAGAGTTAGAAACAAAAATAAAAAACTCCATAACAACCATCTAAAGCTATTCATAGAGTAATCGCGTTCTTTTCTTTTCTTCTATTCCACCAGGCCAAAATGCCGTACGTAATACTAATCTTATTATTAACATTCGGAGTCACGAGCGGAACAAAGACAACAAACTTCGCCTCAACTCCAGGAATATATTTCGAGGAATACGGAAACATACAATTATACAGCTCAAGTTGGAAACTAGTTACGTATTATAGCCTAGACAATTTTCAACTAGAACATAACCTCCTAAGATCCCAAACAATAGACATAGAAAAAATATGTTTACATTTTAAGATACAACATCCAACCCGCAACCACCCATGCGAGTCACAAATAAAAACTATCAAATCATTAATTAACGAGATAGAGCAAAATGCAGAGATTATAGATCCCAAACATTTGCGCGCCCGACGCGGCCTAATAAACGCAATAGGCAGCCTTAGCAAAACACTCCTCGGTACTCTCAATGAGGACGATGCCAAGCATTATGACAAACAAATCCACTACTTAAAAATAAATGAGGACCACCTATTAGAACTCATTAAATCACAAACCATTATCGTAGATAAAACAATCAACCTTTTTAATAAAACATCCTCAGATATTAAACTCGAATTTGATAACATCCAAGAAAAATTTGACAAAATTTCTAAAGCATTCAATTTCATAATAGCCGAAGTGAACTCCACCTTCATAAACTTAGAACTAGAAAGTATCACTTCCGCCATTACACTATCACTTATGAGATACCAAAATTCGCAAAAAGCAATCCTCGACATGCTTTTAGATATAAAATATGGCATTCCCAATCCATTAATTATCACCCCATTTCAACTGGAGGAAACTCTTACAGTTATTAGGAAAAATCTTCCTTCCGGAACCACCTTACCCATTTCAGCCACACAAGACAGTCTTATCGACTTATATAAAGTTAGCATTACAACTACAAACAAAATCAAGAATAATATCATCATCGAAATTAAAATCCCATTACCCCTAAATACAATTTTCCAGGCATACAAAGTTATACCATTCCCAAGTATAGTAAACACCTCTTTTCTCTACATAAAACCTACTACCGAATATTTATTGGTAGATATTAACCGCGAAAAACATTACCCCATGAATACAGAGGACTCCGACAAATGCCAATTGAGTTTCTCATCTGTGTCAAATAACACACCCAATCCTTAATAGCAATGCCGAACAAAACAAATACGAAACGGATCTATAAAACATACTACGGAAATTCCAAAATCCTGCGATGTAAAAACAATAAAAACATCTACTTTCTGGATTCAATTAAACAACCCAAATAAATGGTTATTCAGTCTTAGAAACCCTCTAACAATAGATAATATATGCGGCGACAGAATCGAACCGCTAACACTCGAAAGAAACGGTATTTTAGAAATTTCTCCAAATTGCTACATAAGAAGCAACGACCTAACGCTATACGGTCATTCCGAAAGAATATCAATTTCAAATAATTCATACTTACCCTCAATTAACCTAACAATGGCTAATCATCTTAAAGACATAAAACTCGAACTCCCGAAAATGATTACAATAAAAAACGTAAACCACCAAGCTCTATTCGATCTAAGCCAAGATTTAAAAACACTGGAGCACGAGGAACAACAAAAATTAAATAATATTTCAACGCATGATATACACCATTATTCCTTCATATATCTACTAATTATAACACTTACTTCTTATGGTGTAATCAAAATAATCATGCGATATGTTAAAAAGGAGAAGAACCAAAAAACTTTAAAAGAAAATAAAACAAATAATGAAAAAATTACTGAAATCAAAAGTATTTCCAGTAAAATACCATTATCTAGAATCACAGATAACTAATTAATTACCT
The DNA here is from genome assembly GCA_963930735.1 of Dioctria linearis. Lineage (NCBI taxonomy): Eukaryota > Metazoa > Arthropoda > Insecta > Diptera > Asilidae > Dioctria > Dioctria linearis. Next base: position 171,100,602 of record OZ005740.1, read on the forward strand.
CTCAAATAAGTTGCTTTTATATAATACTATTATAATACCACACTTGGTAACAATTGATTTTTGTAAAATAAGAAACACAACATGTATATATAAAAAAAAGGGAATATATCATTTAATCTAGCATAAATAAATCATAAACGATGGATCTAATGAATAAAAATATCATTAGTAACTAAATCTAATTTTGTATAATACATATCATAATCATAACAATTAAATCTAACATATGTTTGTATCATACATACCATTAAGTACCATATAATATCATATCGTAGTACTAATCAAACTATGTACTCTAGATTTCCGAGCGTCAGCAACTCTCAAATTTTTTTTTACATCCTCTTAAAGGATATAAAAGAAATTTTTTTTTCAAGGGGGAAGGTGTTATGAATCCCCAAAACAATCCAAATAATATGATCAAGCAATAACCACTTCAATTGCCTCTGATTCATAACGCATTACCTAAAAAGATCAAGCAAACACCTCTCATCCATAAATCACGGTTATCCGACCCCACAATGAGAACCAAAACAATAAACAAACAACTATACGCACACGACTGTGGTCAAGTTGCAGCACATAATGAGTAATCGTTAGATGTACCCATGTCCACGGTAATAATTCTTAGGTAGATAAGGCCTGTCACCTTTCTACACGTAAATAAGAACCTTTGGACTTCTTGCTTGAGAACAATCAGCCAAACGTATAATGGAATCACCTGATTAACTCAAAGCGATAAGAAGTAAAGCATGGTACTCGCTGAACGATTTTACCTCACACCCGCCGTGCAACAAACTGACCAAAAGAAATTGCCTTAGCGGAAGCGCCGGCGTCAAATTTCTTTTTGCCGTTATACGTAATAAAGCAAGTGAATTATTGTTTTGGGACTCGTGTGAAAATTGATACCGTTGTTTTCATACAATTGTTCCCAATTATTTTTTATAATTTGCGGGTAAAAAATCAAATTGCATTAATGCAATAAATTTTTCACCTTTATTGGAAAAAATGCTTGATAGGTGATTTTGGGTTGTTTTTCACAGAAAAATGCTCAATAGGTAATTTTTGATTGGTTACCACAAAAATTGCTAAACAATCAATCTGCAAGTGGAAGGGAGTATTAACCACTGCAGATTGATTTTAAATAAATAGAGAGTTCTGATGCAAGGAAAATCAGAATATTCTAAAACCCGAAGCTAGAGAGTCCCCCTACCCCAGGTAAGGCCTCTAGTGGAAAGTAAAAGAAAAGGTATACTTCAAAACTATTGTGAAACCTAGATTATTGTATTCCAAGTATAAAGAAAAGTATTGTTAGTAAAAATTAAAAGTGTGCTTGAAAAGAAATAAAATCAGTGTAAAGATTAAACGCAGCCTTCTCATTTTGGTCAACCCGGACTATTACGATTTTACGATTAACTCCCTTGTTGCCGGCGCGCAACAATCAGAAGAAGTGAACTCTTGTTGCCGGCGTGCAACACATTGTCCTTAGCTTTACGGTATTCAATGTGAAATTTGAAGGCCTGGAGTTTGAGGCTCCAACGAGCTAGCCTGCCGCATAGATGCCGTTGGTCCATGAGCCATCTGAGGCTAGCCTGGTTAGTAATGACCGTGAACTCCAGTCCTTCCACATACGGCCTGAACCTCTTTATACTCAATACGGCGGCCAGACACTCTAACTCGGTTATGCTGTAGTTGCGTTGAGCAGCGTTCAGCTTCTGTGACATGTAAGCGATGGGATGCTCATCCCCATCCACAGAACGCTGAAACAAGACGCTTTCGCACTGAATGAAAAAGGGCTTGGAGAATTCAGGATTCGCGAGCACTGAGGCGGTCATCAGACACTGTTTTAACTGTTGTAACGAAGAGCTTGTCAGCCGACAGATATACCTACATTCACTTGTACCTGAATGTAGATACATACTGCATCCGACACCTCTTTTTTACAAAATCATATCCAGGATATGTGTGGGTGGCTGCACAGCAAATATGCCGCTAGCGATCAGCCGGCTTGGGGTGGTTCTTTCCACCCACATCCCTTCAATGCTTGTTAAGCTGTGCAAAATCGTCAACATAACTGATCAGACCGACGGACGGACAGAAAAAAAAAGATCTAATCTAATCCTTCTCTTGGTGGAACCTGAAAGCCTAAAAAGAAGAAAATTGATTTTATTTATATGCTGCAAAAAGAAGGAGAATAGAAGACCTCAGCAACGCCGAACAAGTGTTAATTCACCCGGAGAGTTTACAACGCTGGCAAATGAGCGATTGAGAGAGAGTGAGAGAGCTGAAAGGGGTCTCTGATGTTGTTGAGACTCCGGCTTTGGGTAATGTTGGGCCCAATCGCCCCCATCCACCCTGGCTAAGCCTCCAAAGCCGCATCGAAATGCTCAACCCCATCTGTACGTGTTTTACATCTATTGCCGTATGTGTGTGGAAACGACCTCCCTCCTGTCCGCGACCATCCCCTTTATGGAACTACTCACTCCATCGCGCTGGATCCGTTACCAACCTGTAAACAAAAGAAGAAAGCAACTTGGAGAAGGGCGGCCAAAGGTGACCAAACCAAATCACCTAAAAGAATAAGGAAGGCGTAACAAGGAACTCACAATTTCATCAAGTCCAAATCAAAATAATTTATTTATTGCGGTTGTCTAGGTATATGTATCGCTTACGAGGGAGGAAACCCGATCACACAAAGATTAACATGGTATATATATATAAACTAAAGGAAACAAAGTCTCCGGTTAATATCAATCTGGATCAAAACCTTACAACTAGCCCTAATAAGCGCTTTCCTATTATATGACTTATCGAACCCTGTGATCGACGCCTAACCTTAGATGTACACTAATGGTTTTAACACTGTAAAGTTAGAAACAAAAGAACACAAAGCAAATAATAATACTTAGAGAAAATTTGAACTAACCTTGTGGTCCGCTATGGACTTACATAACACCTGATTTAATCATATTCGGGGTTTCCTCCTTTACCAAAAGGGTTGGACACTGGTTTTCCAACTATCTGCTAGCTGCTTCAGGACTACGTTGAAGTCTGAGTTCACCTCCTCGCTTCCCTGCTCTTTCGGATATGTAAGAGCGAAATGTTTTGCCGTAACTTCTGCCAGAGGGATACTTCCTCGCCGGTAGAAATCCAACTTGCCGTCACGCAGGATAAATTTTCAAAATGATCTTTGTTACGTGCAAGGAAACTTTTCCTCAAATTTTCTCTCAGGTTCGCCACTATTATGGTGTATAAGACTCACCGTCGCACAGGTAAATATTTCAAATAATGCAAATTATATGTGCACAAGCATTAATACTAAAATTTCCTTTCAGTTCACCAGTAGAAGGACCTTTAGGAAAATCACTGTCGCACAGGTAAATATTCCATTTAATTCAAATTATGAGTGCACAGCAATAATAAACCAAAATTTTCTTTTCAGTTCACCAATCGAAAGATATACAAGAAAATCACTGTCGCAGTTAAATATTCTAATTAATGCAAATTACGACTGCACAGAATGAATCAATCAAAATTTTCTTTTCAGTTCACTAGTAGGAAGATCTACATAAAAAAAATCTTACTAATACAATTTAAGACTGCGCAACATTAATTCTAAAATTTCCTTTCAGCTCACTATTAGATAGATCTATATGAAAAAAATCACTGGCGCACAGGTAAATACTTCAATTAATAAAATTTCTTGAATGCGCAACCTTAATAACAACATTTTCTTTCAGTTCACTATGAGAAAGATCTTTAGGACAAATCACGATTGCACAGGTAAATATTCTAATTAACACAATTTATGAATGTGCAACATTAATAACAAATTTTTCTTTCAATTCACTATTAGAAAGATTATTAGAAAGATCTTTAGGAAAACCACGGTCGCACAGGTAAGTAATCTAATTAACACAATTTATGAATGTGCCACAATAATAACAAACATTTTCTTTCAGTTCACTATGAGAAATATCTATAGGAAAATCACGGTCGCACAGGTAGGTAATCCAATCAATAACATTCGTGAATAAAAAAAAATCACTGTCGCACAGGTAAGTAATCCAATTAATAAAACTTAAGAATGTGTAGCATTAACACCAAAATTTTCTTTCAGTTCCCCAGTAGAAAGATCTTTAGGAAAAATCACTGTTGCACAGGTAAATGTTCTAATTAACAAAATCACGACCAGAATAAATAAACTAAAATTTTTCCTTTCAGTTCACAAAAGCAAAAAAAACTCTAAAGACTAACTTTTAAATAAAGAGGAATCACGACTAATTTCTCTGCGACCGTTCTCGTTCAAAGCCAAAAGACAACTCGTCGACTACACGCAGTCTCCCTACATTGCCAACGTTCTTCTCAGAATTTTTTCGTTCTTTTTCAAGCCTGCTGCAACACATTGCATGATGGCATCACGCGATCTGTTACAGCTAGGCGAATTGCCGTTTTCGTCGCTTTGATGTGGTTGACTAGCGGTAAGTTTTAAACGAAAAATTGTATTTTGTGTTCATTTTGCACATTTTAGAATTTTTCGACTGAAAATATTCTGCTGTTGTTGTTGTTTATTTTAGACCTGGACTTGTATGCGGGTGGGTATGTATGGATATTTTCTTTTCCAGAAATTTTTTTTTTTTTTAATATGAAGAAGTAGCATAGGGCTACTTCTTGTAAATATATAGATTTTTCTTCTATTTTTCCAGGAATTTTTTTGTACTATGGAGAAGTAGCAAGGGCTACTTCTTGAAAATATATAAATTTTAACTTTTCAAGAATTTTCTAATATGGAGAAGTAGCATAGGGCTACTTCTTGAAAATAAATAAATTTTAACTTTTCAGGAATTTTCTAATATGGAGAAGTAGCATAGGGCTACTTCTTGAAAATAAATAAATTTTAACTTTTCAGGAATTTTTTCATCGGGAGAAGTAGCATAGGGCTACTTCTCGGAAATAACTAAATTTTATTAAATTATATACTCTTGGAAATCATGGGGTTTTCTCTACAGACGTAGAGAAGCCAAACAAAAGTAGCGTAAGGGGGTATACGCTACACTGTTGGAATGCCAGTTCAGCTTGTTCGTTCCACTCGAACTTGATGTTTTTCTTTAGAGGGTCTGTCAGAGGACTAGCGATGGTAGCGAAATGTGGAATGAACCTCCTATACCAGCCCAATACTCCGAGGAAGCTACGCATTTTCTTGAAAGTTGTTGGCCTTGGCAAGCTCTGAATAGCAGTGACCTTTTCGGGATCAGCCCGCGAGCACCCATCCCCAACTACAAAGCCAAGATATCTGACCTCTCTCATACAAAAGTTACTTTTCTCCACGTTGATCGTCAGGCCGGCAGCGCGAAGCAACGACGCGACTTCCGCCAGAAGCCTTGGGTGTTCGTCAAACGTGGAGGAAGTAATGAGTAGGTAGTCAAGATACACAGACACTCGGTCATGCAGTTGGTGAGGGATGACCTTGCACATCAGCTTGCACATTGTCTGCGGAGCGTTGCAAAGTCCAAACGGAAGAAACTTGAACTGGTATAGGGGTCTTCCCGGCACTGCGAAAGCCGTTTTGTCTCTTGATCCCACAGCGAGAGGGATCTGCCAGAACGCATACTTTAAATCTATGGCAGATATGAACTTTTTCTCCTGGAGTCTCCTGAGGATTCCCTCAATAAGAGGTAACGCAAAGGCATCTGGGACTGTTACGGAGTTTAATTTTCGGGCGTCCAGACAGAGGCGCACTTTACCGTTAGCCTTCTTAACTAAAGTGACTGGTGACGACCATGAACTTTGGCTCTCCTCAATTACTCCTAGCGACAGCATTCGGTCGAGCTCATCGTATAAGGATTTCTGCACTGCCGGAGACACTGAATAGAAACGCTGTTTAATGGGTTTCGCCAGACCAATGTCTATCTCATGCTCTATCAACGTGGTGAGATCCAAGCCTTGCTGACTGAATGATGGAAAGGAGGTGATCACCTCCTGCAAACGTTGCGAGTCGTATTCTGAAAGATCGTGCTGTTGTGAACAAGAAGTTGAGGCTTTTGGCAAGGAGTGAAGCTCACTTACCATGACAGATCTTAATCCGAATGCTTTCCAGAAATCGATTCCCAGGTACAGGTATTGCTACAGAGAGATAACTATGTGCAGTCTCAACATACGCGTCTTTTCCCCATATTTTACGAGGACCCGTATGTGCCCCAGGACCTTTTGCTGCCGCCCATCAGCGGTTGAAACTGAAGACGGCATCGAGTGGAACGAAATCCCCATCTTGCTCAGGAAACTCTCTGCTCCAGCCCCGAGCACGCTCACATTTGCACCGCTATCCAATAAACCTCGTATCCTTCGTCCCTGAATGTAGACATCGGCGTAAGGACGAGGATCCCAAGGATCCTCTTCATAAGATACTACTGTTTCGGCAATGGCAGCCTTTATGACTCTACGCAGACTGAGGTACCTGTGTGTGCGTGGGACAGTCCTGGAGGAAATGGACCCCGAAGCCGATGGTAATTCGCTGACACAAAACGATGCATCCTCTATATCCGAGGTGGAGATTGACGAGCTTTCATCCGAGAAGGTGCCGCTACATCTTTGTGAGGGACAGTGTTCCGAGTAGGTAGTAAAATTTGGCGTGCTTTGCGTGCTGGGATTCTCTGTCTGAGTGGAAGAGTTAGACATGTTTACTTTAGGTCTGTTAACAGGTTTAGAATTCAATCCGGGTTCGCGAGTTTTATGTTTTGGAAGCGCTGCAGCATCGCTGACAGCTCTACGCCTTGGAATTAACGGTAGCGGTCGGGCTCGGTGTTGGTAGCCGCTTCTTCTGTCGTGCACCTGAAGGTTTGGCTTGGAGTCAAACGGCGCTGACCACCTACAAAATGTTGACCCCTGCCTTGGTTTCCCGACAAGCAAGCTCTACATTTCGTTTAAATTATCCCCACTGCACCGCATCCATAGCAGAAGACCCGCTGTGGCCCTAGTGGACAGTTGACGTAGACATGACCTTCCGGCGAGCAATTCCAACATGTCACTCGAGATCTAGCGGGTCGGTGAATGTCTCTCGGAGCACTAATTTGAACGCGTCGCGGTGGAACTTCAATGCCGTCTATTCGTATGGACAAAGTGTGATTCAAATACGATGTATCTGAATAGATTTCATGCATTGCTCGTCGCGGTGCGACTGCTCGCGGAGAGCCTATATCGGACCATAATTTTTCAAATCGGTTACACAGGTCCCTCAAATCTAGCACGGTATCAGTCTGATAAAGGAGTAACGCCTCCTGTAAGGCAGGTTTCATGTTACGTCGCAGTATTTCCACCAGCTCTGCTTCTGGGATCGGTATGCCCATTTTGGACACTAACGCGTGAACCGCTATTCGAAAATCACTGAAGGACTCGTTCACTCCTTGCCTCCTTGACTCAACTAGCTTGCGAATTTCGTAGTCAGTTTCCTGGCTGCGGAATTCGCGTAGGAGTGCTGAACGTAACTCTTGCCATGAGTGCGTATGCTGATTTCGCAGATATAGCCAATACCAGTTAGCCGCTTTCCTGGTAACGAATGTATGGAACCCATCACACAATTCGGAGGCGGATACTAGTTCTAGTACTGCCAGAGATTCTACCCGAAATATGAACGCTGTCACATCCAGGCCAGATGTGCCATCAAAATTCAACTTCCAGCGGAAGACAGGACTGTGAGATACGCTGTTACGGTCCCCCGCTGCTGACTGTCTAGTATGAGTTGGAATGTTTAGCGGAGAAACAAACGAACCCGATAAAGGTGGTACACGAGACCCAGTATTACTTTGTCTCGGCAACGGAGATACTCCCGTGACCTCTATTCAAACTTTCCAGCCGATTGTTGATCGACGGAATACGTGACCTTGCCGACATTGGGTCAGCAAACGTGTGTGGCATGTCAGAGGGAGCTGCTTGAGCCCTTTGCTCTTCGAATATTGAAAAGTCCAGGTACGACTCGGCAGGCTTAGTGTGGACGTTCCCCAAGTTAGGTCCTGGTAAGTCCACCGCAGCGCCTTCGGTGGTCAAAACTGTTTTCGGCTTAGCACCTGTCAACGGGTTCGCCCCTTGACTATCTGTGCTAATCGCAGGAACTGTGAGCGTTGCGCCTCCAGCGTCCTCAGCCACGGACTCTGTCGTAGGCTAAGAAGCTTCGACACGGCTCAGGATATTCTCCAAGGTCTGGACATAAGCTTGCGCATCAGCCTGGACAGAGGGAGACGTGTTACGCAGCCGCTGGGCTCTATAGAGTACATGGAGCACCTGATTGGTATAACGGGACGATCTTCGACAGTTCGGATGGGGTCCTAACTCAGGTCACGATTCAGAGCGTCGACTCGACTGATAATATAGTCTAATTCGCGCGATGGATTTTTATAAGCGTGAGACTTAAAGGGTGCTCTGCCGGATTCCAACTTCTAGGCCCCGTACACCTCTGTGAGCTTACGGCGAGCGTTAGCGTCAGCAGATCTAAGGTTGCGTACAGCGAATTCGACCTCAAGCTCATCCGGTGATGAGAAGGAGAAGTCCATCTTGGTCTGAATCTCCCGACAAATAAAATTTATAAAAAAAAACCCCGCGAGGAAATGCTCTGGTGTTAATATCAAAAGAAGAGTTCCCCCGAGAATTATACTGAATAATTAGAAAAAAGGACGCATCTATGGTAGTGCCGAGAATAGTTCAACTGAAGACTTTACCAGATACGATGGGGAAGCAATGATTGACTATTCCCGAAAATTCCGCCAAGTATAATCAACAAACAGCCCAGGTGCGTTTAACGAATCTCGAAGATACTCCATCCGGAAATTGTGCCAGATATGTATGTATATATATAAAAAAAAACGCAATACCTTTATCATAAGGCCAAAAAAGGTGCCCAGAAAAATTGTGCCAAATGTATAAATAAAAGAAAAGTCAAACAAAATAAGAGAAAAAAAATAAATGCGTTTATGCTAGTGCTGCAGCTAAATCAGCTGGAAACTGTGCCAAGTAAGCCTAACGTACAAAAAAAAATTATGCGTCTACACTAATGTCGCGCCAGTTCAGGCGAAATTGTGCCAAAATAAAACTAATAATAAAAAACGTGTCTATACTAATGACAGAGAATATTCACCTGAAAACTGTGCCAAGTGAAGGTAAAAAAAAGAATGTATAAATGTGTTTATGCTAATGCTGAAGATAATTCAGCGGAAAAAAAATCGTGTTAGATATATATATAAAAAAAACGTTTATAATAATGACGATGAGAATTCGTACGGAACCGTGCAAATACGTTTAAAAGAACCACTACTCTCATTTGAGATTATACGTTCTGCGTGTCTTACACGAGCAATCGATTTATACTATGCGTATTACTAACGTTCTTCATTTAAGAAAGGGGGTGTCGGTATGACGGATCAACGCGGAAGGACAGCCTCCCACACACCACAACAACAGAAAAAAATCCTATTTTCCAACCCAGTTGGACAAAAAAAAAACAAAACTCTCTCTCTCTCTCACTTCGCCGGCGAACATTGTTCAACTATGTACCTTAGTCAGTCCATACTAGCAATTGTAGAAAACTAAAAATGCGGAACCTAAGCCTGAAAAGCTGCCGTCCCTTGTTAGGATGATCAGGACGAACACTACTTTACCAAGGATAAAATCGGGAGGGATGCACATCGTTCATCAACTTGGCAAGAGACTGAAGTCAACAGATCAAGGAAAGGTGAGAGGTCGGTGATCAAGTGGCTGCTGGTACTCGAGTAAGAAGCCGTAGCGGTGATTTATATAAGGAGATAAATCTGAACGGGACAACCCAACCAAAACTAAATATGAGTGCGGGACAACCCAACTAAAACTAAATGTCTGTGCGGGACAATCCAACTAAAACTAAATATCTGAACGGGACAACCCAACTAAAACTAAAAACGAAAGATAATACGGGCTTCTTCTCGGAACCAGCAGAAGTGAACGGAAATAAGATCCATAGCAGTATGCATCGCATACAACGTTCATCAACCACTAATCGACTTAGCCTCCCATCACTAGAAGTTAGGGAAGGTTAATGGGGAATGAAGTTGAGATGAAAGGCGAATGTGAGTTGTCAGTAACTCAGTGGCTGCCAGCACTAAGGAGGGAAGCAGTAGCTGATTGTATATATAAGTATCATCAAAATAATTAACAGGCAGAAGAAAAAAACATGAATGCTTATATATGCCAAAGGTGACAATGCAAACCTCAAAGCAGCTTTTTTTCTTTAAAAAACCCCAAAACTAAAATGGCTCACAGCCCGAAACACCATAGAAATTTAATAATATACTTGCTTCTCCCTGGAACCAGCAGATGTAATCGGAATTAATTTCAAAAGCGTACGCATCGCATACAACGCTAACTAACCACTGCAAACTGAACAACTCACACTTCCAGCCTCCAGAGGGATTACAGAATTTAATAATAAGGGAAGAAGGGTTTGAACAAAAAAAAATCTGGTGCGAAGTTGCACACTAAAACCGGTAAGCTGACACCAATGCCCAGACAAGGACAGAATCAAAAGAAGAACATCGTTCAACAACTTGCCAGGTTTGGGTCAGCTGACCAGCTCGTCATGCAAATAAAACTGACAAGTGGTCGTCATCTCGGCGTCCACGAGCCGAAGCTTGGCTTCAAAAGTGGTACGCCTCGCGCACAAGACTAGCTTGTTGCCGAGGATATGAGCACTTAAACAAGGAAACTGTTAAATTTAAGGTAGAAATTGACTTAGACTTGACCGAAGGCAGTTTACGATCGCACATACAGCCAGAACTATGGTCGAGTGACCCAGCCGCGATAAAAAGGTCGGGCCTAACGAGAGCAAAAAGTAACGCACTCCACAGAAGCAAGAAGAGCTCTGCGTAGATCCAGTACCTTGTATCCGCCAGGAAAATCACTTGCGTCAGCTTAAAACATACTGAGGTAACATAAAAAAAAGGTCTAATAATGACAATAAAAATGGGAACTGATAATTGAAATAGTAATTGCTCAAGAGAAGCTTGACTAAAGCAAAGAAAAGAAAACCAATAATTGGGCGCCATTTGTAGCGAAGAGCTCGTCCGCCGACAGATCTACCTACATCCACTTGTACCTGGATGTAGATACATACCGCATCCTACACCTCTTTTTTACAAAATCATCGCGGGATTAGCGTGGGTGGCTGCACAGCAAATATGCCGCTAGCGATCAGCCGGCTTGGGGTTGGTCTTGCCACCCACATCCCTTGATGCTTGTTAAGCTGTGCAAAATCGTCCACATAACTGATCAGAGAGACAGACGGACAGAAAAAAAAGAGATCTAATGCAGGCTTCCTTCTCATGGTGGAACCTGAAAGCCTAAAAAGAAGAAAATTGATGTTATTTATATGCTGCAAAAAGAAGGAAAATAGAAGACCTCAGCAACGCCGAACAAGTGTTAATTCACCAGGAGAGCTTACATTGCTGGCAAATGGACGATTGAGAGGGAGTGAGAGAGCTGAGAGGGGTCTCTGATGTTGTTGAGACCCCTACTTTGGGTAATGTTGGGCCCAATCGCCCCCATCCACCCTGGCTAAGCCTCCAAAGCCGTATCGAAATGCTCAGCCCCATCTGTACGTGTTTTACATCTATTGCCGTGTGTGTGCGGAAACGACCTCCCTGCTGTCCGCGACCATCCCCTTTATGGAACTAGTCACTCCATCGCGCTGAATCCGTTACCAGCCTGTAAACAAAAGAAGAAAGCAGCCAAAGGTGACCAAACTAAATCACCCAAAAGAAGAAGGAAGGCGTATCAAACCCAAATTTCATCACGTCCAAATCAAAATAATTTATTTATTGCGGTTGTCTATGTATATTTATCGCTTATGAGGGAGGAAACTCGATCACACAAAGATTCACACGGTATATATATAAAAACTAAAGGAAACAAGGTCTCCGGTTAATCTCAAGCTAGATAAAAATCCTTACAAATAGCCCTAATAAGCGCTTGATCGACGCCAAACCTTAGATGTACACTAAATGACTTTAACACTGTAAAATTAAGAACAGAAGAATACAAAGCAAATAAAAATACTTAGAGAAAATTTTAACTAACCTTGTCGTCCGCTATGGACTTACATAACACCTGATTTACTCATATTCGGGGTTTCCTCCTTCATCAAAGGGGTTGGACACTGGTTTTCCAACTATCTGCTAGCTGCTTCAGGACTACGTTGAAGTCCGAGTTCACCTCCTCGCTTCCCTGCTCCTTCGGATATGTAAGAGCGAAATGTTTTGCCGTAGTTTCTACCAGAGGGATACTTCCTCGCCGGTATAAATCCAACTTGCCGTCACGCAGGAAAAATTTTAAAAATGATCTTTGTTACGTACAAGGAAACTTTTCCTCAAATTTTCTCTCAGGTTCGCCACTACTATGGTATATAAGACACACCGTCGCACAGGTAAATATCTCAAATAATGCAAATTATATGTGCACAGCATTAATACTAAAATTTATTTTCAGTTCACCAGTAGAAGGATCTTTAGGAAAATCACTGTCGCACAGGTAAATATTCCATTTAACACAAATTATGAGTGCACAGCATTAATAAACCAAAACTTTCTTTTCAGTTCGAAAGATATACAACAAAATCACTGTCGCAGGTAAGTATTCTAATTAATAAAAATTACGACTGCAAAGAATGAATCAATCAAAATTTTCTTTTCAGTTCACTAATAGGAAGATCTACATAAAAAAATCACTGTCACAGATAAATATTCTAATTAATACAATTTACGACTGCGCAACATAAATTCTAAAATTTCCTTTCAGTTCACTATTAGAAAGTTCTACATGAAAAAAATCACTCACTGGCGCACAGGTAAATAATTCAATTAATAAAATTTCTTGGATGCGCAACCTTAATAACAACATTTTCTTTCAGTTCACCGTTAGAAAGATCTATATGAAAAAATCACTGGCGCACAGGTAAATATTTCCAATACTAAAACTTATGAATGCGCAGCATTAATAACAACATTTTCTTTCAGTTCACTATTGGAAAGATCTTTAGGAAAAATCAATGTAGCACAGGTAAATATTCCAATTAATACCATTTATGAATGTGCAACATTAATTCTAAAATTTCCTTTCAGTTCACTATTAGAAAGATCTACATGAAAAAAATCACTGGCGCACAGGTAAATAATTCAATTAATAAAATTTCTTGGATGCGCAACCTTAATAACAACATTTTCTTTCAGTTCACCGTTAGAAAGATCTATATGAAAAAATCACTGGCGCACAGGTAAATATTTCCAATACTAAAACTTATGAATGCGCAGCATTAATAACAACATTTTCTTTCAGTTCAATATTGGAAAGATCTTTAGGAAAAATCAATGTAGCACAGGTAAATATTCCAATTAATACCATTTGTGAATGTGCAACATTAATACCAAAATTTCCTTTCAGTTCACTATAGAAAGATCTAGATGAAAAAAATCACTGGCGCACAGGTAATAAAATTTCTTGGATGCGCAACCTTAATAACAACATTTTCTTTCAGTTCACTGTTAGAAAGATCTATATGAAAAAAAATCACTGGCGCACAGGTAAATAATTCAAATACTAAAACTTATAAATGCGCAGCATTAATACTAAAATTTTCTTTCAGTTCGCTATTGGAAAGATTTTTAGGAAAAATAACGGTCGCACAGGTAAATATTCTAATTAATACAAATTATGAATGCGCAGCATTAATGCTTTTCTTTCAGTTCATTATTAGAAAGATCTATATGAAAGGCACTGGCGCACAGCTAAATATTTCCAACACTAAAACTTATGAGTGGGCAGCATTAATAACAACATTTTCTTTCAGTTCACTATGAGGAAGATCTTTAGAAAAAAATAACTGTTGCACAGGTAAATATTCTAACTAACAAAATTCACGACCAGAATGAATAAACTAAAATTTATCCTTTCAGTTCACAAAAGCAAAATAAACTCTAAAGACTGATTTTAAATAAAGAGGAATCGCGACTCAATTTTTCTGCGACCGTTCTCGCTCAAAGCCAAAAAGCAACTTCTCGAGTACACGCAGTCTCCTCACATTGCCAACTTTCTTCACTCAGCCACCGGCAAGCGAGCGCCTTTTTTCTTCCCAGAATTTTCTGTTCTTCTTTCAAGCCTGCTGCGACACATTGCATGATGGCATCACGCGATCTGTTACAGCTAGGCGAATTGCCGTTTTCGTCGCTTTGATGTGGTTGACTAGCGGTAAGTTTTAAACGAAAAGTTGTATTTTGTGCTCATTTTGCACATTTTATAATTTTTCGACTGAAAAATATTCTGCTGTTGTTGTTGTTTCTTTTAAATCTGGACTTGTATGCGGGTATGCATAAATATGTCTTTATCTTTTCAGGATTTTTTTTAATATGAAGAAGTAGCATAGGGCCACTTCTTGAAAATATATAAATTTTAATTTTCATGAATTTTCTTATATGGAGAAGTAGCATAGGGCTACTTCTCGGAAATAGCTAAATTTTACTAAATTATATACTCTGGGAAATCATGGGGTTTTCTCTATAGACGTAGAGAAGCCAAACAAAAGTAGCGTAAGGGGGTATACGCCACAGTGACCAGAAATTGTATTCAGACTGTGTGTTTTATGGTTATTGTGTTTGGTGAAAAAATTATTAAAACAACGTGCAAAAATGAATTTAGTTAATTGCGAAAATCCTTAAAATTTAGTGACAGACTTGAATTTTTAAATAATTTCGGCCGTTGCCATGACAACATGGCAACCGTAAAAAATTCATAGTTTCAAAATTTCAAAAAGTAAGAAAAGAGCAGAATAATAAATAAAAGTAAAACCTAAAAATAAATAAATGCAAAATCAGCAGTACTTGCAATGACAACAGCAACTACTCCAGCCAAGGGCAAAAGCCAAGCTTGACAGAAGTTATTCAAACGGCTTCGGGTTTAGGGCAAAAGCCAAGCTATACTGTTATGAGGAAGGAAAATACCTCAAAGCAGAAGCCACCAGCACCAGAAACAAGACCAGCAGCCGCAACACGGTCCCAGGCGTTAGTTGCAGGTATTTCTTATGCACAGCAGGTAAGTGGCAGTTCCACTAAAGAGTCAGCCTTAGTAATTTTAGGTAAGGGCATCACTCCTTGTCCAGCCCCATTTGACGCAAATAAAACTCGCCCTAAGACCGGTGCGGCTCTGCAGGCTCTTTTCGACTGGAGGTGGCAGGATGAGAGCTACGGTATGCAGCTCGAGCACATCAATACATGTCCTCAGAGCGCATACCTGAAAGTTGTTTTCCAGGTCAGATCTCGTGAGGAGCTACTCTCCTTGGGAGCAATAGCAGGGGGAATGGTTGAAGTGTACACCACGACCCTCGATAGTGCTACCAAGCTTATGCGTGCGGGCATCGAGGTGGATGGTAGACACCTTGTGCCGTCCCACTCAGGGAAAGGGCCGCGAAGGTCGAATTTCCTTGGGGAGATTCGGGAAAGTTCATGGAAAAATTCGCGCCATTCCCATTAAAATTGGTGACGAGGGTCCCGGGCGGGGTATCTTCGGAACTAGCCGGGAAGCGTCCATCACTTTAAATAAGGGGACGCGCTTCCGTCAGGCTTTTACCTGAGCATATCCGGTTCTAGAGACTGGATAGGCATGGGCACCGAAGCGAAATGCCATGCTTGCCATTTGGTAGGGCACTTTATTGCTGACTGCCCCAGGAGAACCGGGAAGAAGGCTGAACCGAGGGTTCCCTCGAAGGAAACCACTACTACAGTAGTGGATCTCGAGAAGGAACCTTCGGCCGGCACTCAACCTGCTGTTTCGGAGCAGCCAGTGGTTAAGTTGCCTGAAGTTGTCCTAGAGGCAACAATAATTATGGCTGTAAGCGGCGCCACGTCGGCACGTGAAAACACGGCTACTTCCGACGAGCAGTCGACAAGCCATTTATTAAAAAAAAAATAGGACGAGGAGGAAGAGGAAGAAGGTTGAGCGTGTGATGCTGCCTCCTCCAGCGCCAGCAAAGCCAGTCGCATCAAAGCGTCCCCACTCGGAGGAGGACGACAGTGGAGCTGGCATTTCGAAGGTTGTTGTGAGGGAGGTGGAAGCATCGCTCGAGCAGCTATCGGTCTGCGACATGACCGGCTTGGATGAGACTGATCTTTCGAGCTTCGGTGGCTACGAGTCGTGTGATAGCATCATTTCGACTGGTAACCAATTTGAAGTCTCGAAGCGGATGGAGACCCTTCCTAGGAAGAAGATTTCCGAAATTCTTGCCCAGCTCCAGTACAAGAAGAACTCAGATAAAATCTGGAGGGTACTTGTAAGGGAGCTGGAGAGGCCAGAGTTGTTACTTCCTCAAGAAGAAGAGGAAGTACAACCATGTAGCTCGCTTAGATCGTCTCCATAGGAAGGTGGAGGAGTTGGTTCAGGAGCATCTCTTGGCCGATTCTCCTCGTCAGTAGATGTCGAACATTCAACGTTTGAGCTTCTTATCTCTATGAATGCGTAAGATAGCTTCTATCAACACCGGGGGTTTAAGTGCACATACAAGGTTACACAGCACTATTGAACATGTCAAAATGTTCGATATGGACATCACGCTTCTACAGGAGACGTACTTTACACAAGACACATATACACAACTTGAGCGCTATGCTTATTTACACACTAGCTATGCAATGTTTGCCACACCTGCGCCTCGCCGAGGGTCAGGAGTGGCAATCATTGTATCCAACAAATTTACACTATCGCCTCCTGTCTATACAGATATTTTCCCAGGCTTCGCTTCTTCCTTGGACAAAAATATCAAGGTAGTAAACGTGTACCTTCCTCATGACCAGGACATTACAAGACAAGTTCTAGATAATGTTCAGTCCTGTCTGGTGAATTTTAGCGGTGAAACTGTCTTCGGAAGTGATGTCAACTGCACTCTGAATCCCTCAATGGATTGGCACTCTGGAGTTGAGTTCAACTCTGTGAATGCTACTCGATTGAGGAATTTTGCCGGTGTTTTCAGACTCGTGGATATCTATCGTTGGATGCATCCTACGACTAGATCATACACGAGGGTCTCGCGAAATATCCATGGAAGTCTCACCTGGAATACTAGAACATTTCGTTTTTGTCACTCATGAAGTGTGTTCAATAAGTGATCATCTTCTTGTAGTGGCGACCAGCACTCTAGTTGATAGACGAACTGCATACTCTAGGTATATTCAACAACTATGTGTTGAATTCCGAGCAGTTCATCAATGAGTTCATTGATTTCTGGCACGATTGGCAAGAGAGGAAAGCTAACTTTCCATTTCTTAGTCAATGGTGGGATGTTGGAAAGCTCCAGATTCGGTCTTTTATCGGGATGATTTTCAATCGGAGTGGGTATCAAGCTTCTAGCTTGTCGGCCGAGGTCTCTCGGGTGGCAGCTCTTCTCCCAACTCAGGTTGATTCGTTATTTCAATGGAATAAAGGAACGCTTGGCGACACAGACTTACAATCACAGCTTGGGGTTTGTGCTGCGCGGCCAATCGCGCTGGCTGAGAGAAGGCGATTCTCCAACCGAATACTTCTTTCAGGCGACTAGACGTCGTACTGCTTCTTGTTAAGTCGAATCGATAATTGATGAATCTGGACAAGTCCTCAACGGACAACAGCTATCAGAATATATTCGGGACTACTACAGAAGTCTCTACTCTGAATCAATGTCGACAACATCCTCGACCACTCATGAATTCCTTGAGAATATTCCCACTTTCTCTGAAGACAGTAAGGTGCTCCTGGATACAGTAATCACATTGGAGGATATGATTGTTGCGACAAAGGATCTAAGGCGACACACTTCACCTGGTTATGACGGCTTGACTCCAGAATTCTTCATACGTTTCAGGAATTTATTAATTGGGATGGGGAACTGGAGGCCAGTAACCCTATGCATTGTAGACTACCAAATCGTCTGCAAAGCATTAGGGGCGATACTCCGCTCAGTGATTGCTTCGGTAATACACCCGGAACAGTCCTATTGTATACCTGGTCGTAGTGTCTACGACAACATCGCGGTAGCCAAGCATTTGTTTGCCTGCCATCAACAGACAGGTACACAAATGGCCATGATTTCACTTGACCAGCAAAATTCTTTTGATAGCATCTCGCACGAGTATCTCTTGGCTGCTCTCGAGGCATTTGGGTTGTCGCCCAGGTGGCTCGATATCGTCGTGAAACTGTATAGAGATTCAGCGATTTTGATTAAGCATCAAGGACAAGTTCTGGCTCCTATCTCGTTTCATCGAGGTATCAGACAGGGCTGTCCATTGTCAGGTATGCTTTATGATTTTTCGTTGGAGCCGCTACTTGTGACTCTTCGTCGACCACTCGGGCAGTATGCGGTTCATCTACCATATACCAATGTGAGGCCTCTTATGTTGGCGTTTGCGAATGATCTGTCTATTTTCGTGACAGGCGATGAAGCTTTTCCGGTCGCTCGTTTTGTTTTCGAACAGTTCGAGCATATAGCGTGCGTTAAAATCAACCTTAGTAAGAGTCACGGCTTGTGGTGTGGAAGGTGGAGAGATCGTACAGATACTCGATTGAACATCCAATGGACTGATACTTGTCTGAATTATTTAGGTGTGTATATCGGACGCGAGAGTAAATCAAATAGTATCCGCATCGCTCTTGAGAAGCTCTCTAGAGCTGTAAACTCATGGCGTAGTCGACTGTTTCCATTATCCTTAATGGGTAGGTCAGTCGTGATAAACTATTTGATTACCTCGTCCTTCGTTCATCTGCTAAAGTCTGGGACGTTTGATGAAGGCTTCGTAGGACGTCTTCAAGCAAAAGCGATAGACGCCTTTTGGTGCGGAAGATGATGGGTTGCTGAAAACACGCTCTGTCTGCCAGTCAAGATAGGTGGATTAGGTCTCACTAACTTGGTTGCGAAATCAAGGTGTCTCCAAGTGCGTGCATTCCAAAGAGTGTTTTGCCAGAGAGACAGCTTGATTTTTCAATTGTGGGTGAATGTACTGGGAGGGATCGGCATAGGGGAGTATTACTACCTACTCTCTGTTCGACCACCGTATCCTCGTGACTGGCCGCAGGATCTAATCTCAACGACTCAGACCTGGGACAGAATCAGGCCAGCATTTCACCTTAAGTGGAATGCTCTACGGTACACGCAATTCGCGTCGATTCCAATCAGGTTTAATCCTGAATTAATAGATTCAGTGTTCAGTAATGCTCGGGGTTTTGAAGCTGATACGCATACACTGACGGTTCTCGGAGATATTATTGATATCTCTGGAAACTGTCGAATAAACCCTAACACTGCACTACTACACGACCTGGCTGCGTCTGCGCGGGAGAGATTTCGCCAACTTGGGACCAGTGACCCTGGCACTCAGTTGGAAGATGCTTTCGTTCTGAACAGACCTCCTCACACACCTTTCAGCACACTTACAACACTTGAGCTCCGTGACGTGCATATGTCAATAAGACCTCCCGAGTATACAGGATACAACAGATGGCGAACACACCTCGGAGTGAATATGGTCGTGATGGGAGGGATAACTTGCAGAGTAGTCTACAGTTATCCTTCTAGTTAGAAAGATGCTGATGTAGCATTCAAATTGCTGCATCACAGTCTTATGCATCCTAATCAGTTGTCACATATTGACCGCCGAGTTCTGAGGATTTGTACCGTTTGTGGTTGTGAAGGCACTCTGTTTCACAGGTTCTTTACTTGCCCAGCTTTGCAAGATCTAATGGAACTCGTGCGCGATATGTGTCAGTTGATCCACCCGAATTTCAGCATTACTAGAACATCGTTGCTATGGGAACCAAAGGTCTGTAGTCGAGTGAATTGTGTGATTGGCTTTGTGTTGACACTGGCCAAATCTACAATTCACTTGTACTACATGAGATTTGAAGATGGGAATCAGAACACTGACCCACAACACCACGCACACGCACTTAAGCGCCACTTCGTTGACAGATTGATGAGACGTGTACGTCTTGAATATCTGGAAACGAATGCAGACATATTCAACTGCACATGGCAACCACTATCGTCGGTGCAGGACGGAGCTCTTGTCTTTCGCTGGTGATAGCAGGCCACAGCATTTGCAGCACTAGTCCTCGGGGCTTCTCCCCGCTTAGGAATCGTTGCAAGTGCTGTGGGAAGGTCAAGCACTCTGTTAGGGATGCTAAGTAGGAGGGATGATGAGGGCAGTTTGTAGAGGTCAATGATACTACAGGCTGCCCTCGCGGGACTCTATAACGGTTTCGGGTAAATTTCTTCGTTCGTTCGGCTATTTAGTTTTTAATTCGGTTTCGGTGCTAAATTTGAAAATTTTATGTTGAAAATTCGTTCGTTTAGGTAATTAGATTATTTTGGAAATTGGAACTTCTTGGAACTGCCACTTACGCAATTCTCAAATTTGGGACTTTAAATTTTTTGTCTATCTTTTAGACCTTTTTCAAAATTCTTGTGTCCGTTTTTCGTCTCTTTTGAGGATTTTGTCTAGTTTGTTTACCTTTTGTTTGTGCCATTTTTCTTGTTTATTAGTTTTGCTATTTGTTTTAATTGTTTAATTGTCCATATTGACCTGCCATAATTTTAAGATTAGCTAGAGTCTTTTTGTTTACTCTTTGTATAGCCTTTTGCCACCTATCTTTAAGGAATTTTTAAAAGAGCCAATGAGCCACTAAATAAAGTTTCATATATAAATAAAAAAAATTATTATTATTCTAAAGAGTAGATGTGTCAAACCAGAGCTCCGCAGCAATTAATAAAAGTATAGTAAAATAACTGATAGAAAAGCCTGAAAAGTGAAGTGTAGTGTTACCGGCGGTACCACCTCTGCGAAAGTGTCGTCTAACCAGGAATTTTTTGCCAGAAAACTATAAAAAAAAAGTTTTAAAAAAAATTGTGAAAAACGAAAAATTTGGTGACATTTCCACAAATTAATTTAATTCCCATAGCAACATGGCAACCGAACAAAAAAATTTTAGTTTCGGAGCTTGCAAAAATAATATAATTGTAAAATAATAAATTTAAGTAGAAGAAAAAATAATAAAAAATTAATTTTATCGAAAATTATAAATTTATTAAAATAAAATAAAAATATAAAAAGTATAAAAAACTTCTCTGCCTCACTCTAAATGGGTGAGAGCAGCAGTGATTCTGGGGGGAATGAAGATCCCCTTAAATCAAGTGGAAGGAGGAAGAAGATCTTAAACGGTTCTTCTTCTTCTTCACAAAAAAACTTAAAAGGGCCCAAGAAAAGAGGCCACGCAACTGCAGCCAACTTCGTCGGAGAATACAGCAGGAAGGATAGCTGGCGCTGTCCCAGAAGAGTCTGGAACATCAACTCCAAGCACTGATGCAAAAGCAGCAGTACCCGCAGCCTCAACGACGACAGCATCAACCCAAGGGAAAAACCCAAGCTTGGTGGAAGTCGTTAAAACAGCTTCAGCTTCAGCGCTAAAGCCGAGCGGGGTTATCATGAGGCCACCGCTTTCTGTAGTGAAGACAATTGCCTGAAAACAGAAGCCAGCGGCACCAGTAGCAAAACCAGTAGCAGCACTTAGATCCCCGGCATTAGTGTCAGGAATATCATATGCGCAGGTAAGTGGTAGTTCCAGGCAGGCTTCCACTATAGAAATTTTAGGAACGGGCATCACTCCTCGTCCAGCCCAATTGGACGCAGGCAAGCCTCGGCTCAAGACCAGTGCGGGTCTCCAGGGCTTCTTCGACGGGAGGTGGCAGGACGAGAGCTACGGGATTCAGCTTGAGCACATCAGAGAATGTCCTCAGACTGCATACCTGAAGGCAATTCCTTTCGTCATCTCCTGTAAACAGCTGTTCTCAATGGGAATTATGGCTGGAGGAATGGTCGAGGCATACACCATGACCCTCGAAAGCGCTACCAAGCTTATGCTTGAGGGCATCGTGGTGGAGGGAAGACACCTCGTGCCGTTTCCCCTAAAAGAGAAGCCCATGAAGGTCGTGTTTTCGCGGGTCCCTAAGCGAGCCCAACATGAAGACCTCTCGAATTTCCTTGGGAGATTCGGGAACGTTCATGGAAAGGTTCGCGCCATTCCCATTAAAATTGGTGACGAGGGTCTCGGGCCGGGAAGCGGTACTAGCCGGGAAGCGTCCATCACCTTTAATAAGGGGTGTGCGCTTCCGTCAGGCTTTTACCTGGGCATATCCGGCTCGAGATACTGAATAGATGTGGGCACCGAAGCGAAATGCCATGCTTGCCATTTAGTAGGGGATTTTATTGCACCAGGATAAGCGGGAAGAAGGCTGAACCGAGGGTTCCCTCGAACGAAGCCACTATTACAGTAGTGGATCTCGAGAAGGAACCTTCGGCCGGCACTCAACCTGCTGTTTCGGAGCAGCCAGTGGTTAAGGTGCCTGAAGTTGTCCTAGAGGCAACAATAATTATGGCTATAAGCGGCGCCACGTCGGCACGTGAAAACACGGCTACTTCCGACAAGGAGTCGACAAGCCATTTATTAAAAAAAAAAAGAGGACGAGGAGGAAGAGGAAGAAGGTTGAGCGTGTGATGCTGCCTCCTCCAGCGCCAGCAAAGCCAGTCGCATCAAAGCGGCCCCACTCGGAGGAGGACGACAGTGGAGCTGGCATTTCGAAGGTTCTTGTGAGGGAGGTGGAAGCATCTCTCGAGCAGCTTTCGGACTGCGACATGACCGGCTTGGATGAGACTGATCTTTCGAGCTTCGGTGGCTACGAGTCGTGTGATAGCATCATTTCGACTGGTAGCCAATTTGAAGTCTCGAAGCGGATGGAGACCATTCCTAGGAAGATGATCTCCGAAATGCTTGGCCAGCTCCAGTACAAGAAGAATTCAGATAAAATCTGGACTTCATAGGAAGGTGGAGGAGTTAATGCAGGAGCATCGCTTGGTCGACTCTCCTCGTCCGTAGATGTCGTACCATCATCGTTTGTGCTTTGCATCTCTTTGAATGTGCAAGATAGCTTCTATAAACACCGGGGGTTTAAGTGCACATACAAGGTTACACAGCACTATCGAACGTGTCATAATGTTCGATATAGACATCGCACTTCTGCAGGAGACGAACTTTACACAAGACACATATACACAACTTGAGCGCTATGCTTATCTACACACTGGCTATACAAGGTTTGCCACACCTGCGCCTCGCCGACGGTCAGGGGTGGCAATCATTGTATCCAGCAAATTTACGCTATCGCCTCCTGTCTATACAGATATCTTCCCAGGCTTCGCTTCTTTCTTGGACTTTGTCATTCAAGATAAAAATATCAAGGTAGTAAACGTGTACCTTCCTCATGACCAGGACATCACAAGACAAGTTCTTGATAGTGTTCAGTCGTGTCTGGTGAATTTTAGCGGTGAAACTGTCCTCGGAGGTGATTTCAACTGCACTCTGAATCCCTCAATGGATCGGCACTCTGGAGTTGAGTTCAACTCTGTCAATGCTACTCGATTGAGGAATTTTGCCGGTGTTTTCAGACTCGTGGATATCTATCGTTGGATGCATCCTACGACTAGATCATACACAAGGGTCTCGCGAAATATCCATGGAAGTCTCGTACGCTCCAGAATTGATAGACTTTACGTCTCACCTGGAATACTAGAACATTTCGTTGGTGTCAGTCATGAAGTGTGTTCCGTTAGCGATCATCTTCTTGTACTGGCGACCAGAACTCTAGTTGAAAGAATAACTGCATACTGGATATTCAGCAACTATTTGTTGAATTCCGAGCAGTTCATCAATGAGTTCATTGATTTCTGGCACGATTGGCAAGAGAGGAAAGCTGACTTTCCATTTCTTAGTCAATGGTGGGATGTTGGAAAGCTCCAGATTCGGTCTTTTATCGAGACGAGTTTCAGTCGAAGTGGCTATCAAGCTTCTAACTTGTCGGCCGAGGTCTCTCGGGTGGCAGCTCTTCTCCCAACTCAGCCGGGGTTGATTCGTTAATTCAATGGAATAAAGGAACGCTTGGCAACACAGACTTACAAGCACAGCTGGAAGTTTGTGCTTCGCCGCCAATCGCTCTGGCTCAGTGAAGGCGATTCTCTAACCGAGTACTTCATTCAGGCTACTAGACGACGTACTGCTTCTTGTGAGGTCGAATCGATAATTGATGAATCTGGACAAGTCCTCAACGGACAACAGCTATCAGAATATATTCGAGACTACTACAGTACCCTGTACTCTGAATCGACGTCGACAACATCCTCGACCACTCATAAATTTCTTGAGAATATTCCCACTTTCTCTGAAGACAGTAAGGAGCTCCTGGATACAGTAATCACATTAAAGGATATGATTGCTGCGACAAGGGTTTTAAGGCGACAGACTTCACCTGGTTATGAAGGCTGGACTCCAGAATTCTTCATACGTTTCAGGGATTTATTAATTCCTGACCTTTTGGCAGTCTTCAATTCGGCGGTTGAGACACATTCAGACTTTCCTTCTACTTGGAGGAGATCTGTTATGCGCTTGATTCAAAAGAAGGGAGATTTGCAGAGGATGGGGAACTGGAGGCCAGTAACCCTATGAAATGCAGACTACAAAATCGTCTGCAAAGCATTAGGGGCGATACTCCGCTCAGTGATTGCTTCGGTAATATATCCGGAGCAGTCCTATTGTGTACCTGGTCGTAGTATCTACGACAACATCGCGGTACCCAAGCACTTGTTTGCCTACCATGAACAGACAGGTGCACAAATGGCCATGATTTCACTTGACCAGCAAAAGGCTTTTGATAGTGTCACGCATGTAACAGACGGCGTTTCACTGACGGATATGCCCATGCTCAGCAAGCAGAGACATATACCGCAGCTGAACCCTTCTGTTACAAAAATCATCTCAGAGGCGACACAGCAACGTTTCCGCTATCGACCAGTCGGCTAGGGGGGGGGGGGGGGGGGGTTCTTGTTACTCACGCCTCTTCGATGCTGGATGGATATGTCAACCAAAAAAAAAGACGTGTCACCAGACGGACAACTAAAAGTGACTTAAAAATATATATTTTTTTTTTTAGATAAGCAAAGAAATTTGCTACCACTTACTCACAGGGCTGCATCCTGGCCCATTGTATTGTAAAAAAAAAAGAAGGGAGGCTGAAAGAAAACAAGGAGCTCGCCGAGCTCTGCAACGACAGACAACCGCTAAGGTGCACCCGGAGAATTGAAAACGCCGGAAAGAGAGAACGTTCAGCGACGAGAGAGAGAGAGAAGGGCTTGGAAGCTTCGGCTGGTATTGAAGCTCCGGCTTTGATGATGTTTGGGCCCAATCACCGCCTTCCACCCATTGCTAAGTCTCAAAGCCAACGACGAAAATTGTTTACTTAGCCCCATCTGATGTATGCGGTAACGCGTGCTAGGCCGGACGTTTGGTGTGCTGCGACCCCCCCATCACGAACGACTTATCTAGACATTTCGATGGAAAAACTCATCATGAATATTTACTTTTACTTACTTTTGAAAGTGACGGAAGAGAAAAAAAGGAAGGAAAAAAAAACAAAATCACACAACGACAACAACCTGACGTGCTACCTTTGATCTACTTTACCGGCTTATGCGAGCAGCTTAGGAAGTTGGGGTAGCCTCTTGCCACTCTTGTCCTGGATCACGCTGCCTTTGGCATTACACTTCGGAGATCCTGAAAAGAAACTAAAACAAACCAGAAACCAAAAGAAAAGAAAAAAAACTCGCAATGATAATAACAAAAGCTTATAATATAATTTGAAATTGACGGTACAATCTTAGCACTGTCGTCCTCGTACTCTAAGCGATGTCTAGCTACAACCTTGAAATGTTCTGACTAATTTACCTTGAGTTCAAAAAAAACTTGACATTATCTCGGACATGACAATAACGGGCTAAGCTACTCTACTGTAGGTACTTTTCTGACTTGACCTGACTTACAACTATGCTTACTTGACTTGATTAAAAGGATCTGCATCCGCCAAACGCCATCGGTGATCCAAGATTATCCAATTCGGTTCCCCTGCGTGCCAGAGCGACCACAATTTCACACATTGCGTACAAAGTAGACAAAATAAGGTTTCTCACGCAGGTAAGTATTATTGAATACGAATAATTATAGGAAACAATATTTGGGTTTTTTTTTCTTTTCTTTCCACTGGTTATTAATGATCGGTCACAAAGAAAATATTTAATTTTTCCCTTTTTAAGTAACTTGCGTACAAAAGTCACTACAGCGTTTCCACGCAAGTAAATATTCACCAATATGAATAATTATTAAAATTTTTTGACTTTCTATCTGATTATCGATACCTTGTAATAATTACTAAAATATTGGATTTTTCCTTTGCAGGTAAACTGGACACAAAAGTCACTACGGCATATGACTAATTATAAAATTAAATTTGGACTTTTCCACTGATCAATTATGCTTTGTAATAATTAATAAGATTTTTGATTTTTCCTTTTCAGGTAAACTGGACACAAAAGTCACTACTCGTTTCTTACGCAGGTAAATATTTACGAGTCTGAATAATTATTAAAAACGTTTAAATCATTTCCACTATAGTGATGCTTGGTAATAATTACTAAAACATTGGATGTTTCCTTTTCAGGTAAACTGGACACAAAAGTCACTACGGCGTTTCTCACGCAGGTAAATATCCACGCATATGACTAATTATAAAAATAAATTTGGACATTTCCACTGATCACTAATGCTTTGTAATAATTCATAAGATTTTTGATTTTTCTTTTTCTGGTAAACTGGACACAAAAGTCACTACGCGTTTCTTACGCAGGTAAATATTCACGAATCTGAATAATTATTAAAACTTTTAAATCTTTTTCCACTAATTAGTGACGCTTTGTAATAATTCATAAAATATTTGATTTTTCCTTTTCAGGTAAACTTGACACAGAAGTCACTACACGTTTCTTACACAGGTAAATATGATTATCGATGCATTGTAATAACTACTAAAGTATTTGATTTTTCCTTTTCAGGTAGACTTCACATAAAAGTCACTACCCGTCTCTTTAGCTGGTAAATATTCACGAGTCTGAATAATTACTAAAACTTTTTAATCTTTTCCAATGTCGATGCCTGGTAATAATTACTAAAATATTTGATTTTTCCTTTTCAGGTATCCTTGACACGAAAGTCACTACGCGTTTCTTACGCAGATAAATATTCACGAGTCTGAATGATTATTAAAACTTTTTAATCTTTTCACTGATTATCGCTACCTGGTAATAATTACTAAAATATTTGATTTTTCCTTAACAGTTAAACTTGATACAAAAGTCACTACACGTTTCTTACGCAGGTAAATATTCATGAGTCTGAATAATTATTAAAACTTTTTAATCTTTTCACTGATTATCGCTGCCTGGTAATAATTACTAAAATATTAGATTTTTCCTTTACAGGTAAACTTGATACAAAATTCACTACGCGTTTCTTACCCAGGTATATATTCACGAGTCTGAATAATTATTAAAATCTTTTAATCTTTTCACTGATTATCGCTGCCTGGTAATAATTACTAAAATATTTGATTTTTCCTTTACAGGTAAACTTGATACAAAAGTCACTACGCGTTTCTTACGAAGGTAAATATTCACGAGTCTGAATAATTAATAAAACTTTTTAATCTCTTCACTGTTAATCGCTGCCTGGTAATAATTACTAAAATATTCGATTTTTCCTTTACAGGTAAACTTGATACAAACACCGTACAGCGGCACTCGGGAAGAAAACGAAATCTCTAGTAGTACGATACCGCCAAAGAAAAAAGAAACCAAAAATAAAAACCGACCGAAACTGTGCCAACGATCAGTTCTTAGCTCCTCACTCGCCGAAAATCAAAACCAGACTCCTCGACCTCACACGGTCAGCCTACATCGCGGCCATCCATTCCTCACCGCCACCGGCAGGCAAGCGTTCTCTTTCCCGCTGGAACTGAGCCATTTAAACTGCTGTCTGAGTACGGGTGTGTGTATACTAGCTCGCCTGTAGTTTGACAGCAGCAGAATGTGTGCTGTGAGCGCAAGATTTCTTGTAATTCTTATTGGGCCTGCTGGAATGCATTGTATGGTGAGATCGTATTAGGCATTACAGGTAGGCGAATTACCGTAAGTCAATGGAATATCCATTGACTAACGGGATCATTTATGTACGAAATTTCAATTTGTGCGCTATTTTGCACAATTTGGAATTTTTTCTTCTTTTAAATATTTCGTTTCTATCAGGGTTTACGGGAAAGATTATAATTTGGGCGCGTTCTGCGCAAATTACAATCTTCCTTTGAGGAAACTTAAGATTTTCCTTTTCTTCTTTTGCAGGGTTGATGGGAAAGATTATAATTTGCGCGCGTTCTGCGCAAATTAAAATCTTTCTTTGTGGACGCTAAAGATTCTACTTTTCTTGTCGGGTTCATGCATTATGGGAAAGTAGCATAGCTGCTTTGCGTATTGAACATATATATATTTTCTGCCCCTTTTTAGGTATCCCGGGAAAATAATGGGGGTCTCTCTACAGAAGGTAGAGGGGCCAAACAACTAAGAGAAGAAAGGTGTAAATGGAAAGGAAGGGTAGCGTATGGGGAATACGCTACAGCGTGGGGACGACCCACGGATAAAAGAGTCTCCAGCCGGGCTTCGACGTGAGACATGTACTTGAGATGTTAATGAGAGAACAGCATTGTCAATTATGACTGCGCCCAACGTGAGGACGACCCACAAGAGTCTCAAGCCGGGCATGCGCCAAATCTGCATTGCTGGGAAAAGAAAGATAATCTGCGACCGTGCTGCCTATCCGCCTTATTTGAGGGAGGACCTATCAATTGATAGACGTCGTCTATCAACTCGCCTCGCATACTGTGCTGACCAGGAACAGGTGCAGCGAATGATTTACGGGGAACGGGAAGGTTAGGCTAGAGAATCCGGGCGAGACACTCCAGGAGTACCAGTCCCAAGCAAGGAAGCTAATCCAGAAGGGCTATTCAAGCGGAATTCCTACCGTAGTTTCCTACGCGTCGGGTACCGTATGGGTTGATTTTGAAACATTGTCGGACAGGGGAAGGGATAACTGGTTGAACTATAAAATGTGTATCACCCACCACTCATGAGGCAGTAGGAGGGATATGTGATACCCTATAGTTTGCAAGTGTGAAGCTTTCCGGATGCCTTCTTAGGGCTACCGGGGTTGTTTAGAAGGGGTTGGAAGCAGAACCAACATCCCCATAAGCTCAACTGTTCACCTATATTGTACCATATACGGCAAGATTGTGCCAACTACACTCAGTCCAGAAGGACTATGCCCGGATATCCTGAGCATGGAATTCACCAAGCGTCTGACCAACAGGGATACGCAGGCGATATGACACTTGGCCAACACGGTCGACGACAATTGCTTTTCCGGTTTGGGAGGTAGATTGGCTGCAAATCGATCCACAGTGCTGCTCTGAACGTAGTTGCGGACGTAGACCTGCTGTCCAGGAGTGAAACTCCTCGGGAGTGCTCGGAGGTTATAACCTTTTGTAGGCTTCCGATAGTAGAAGCTTTACCTCTTCACGAATCAGGTGAAGCCTTTGGTTAATGGGAATAATCTCTAGAGCGCCATCGCTGTGTGATGACACTTCCCTAAGGAGCTCATAGGAACTTCCGTGAGTTACAGGATGACGCCCGACATGAGGACATAGGGCGAGCACTTTGTCGAGTCGTGGACGACATTACGAATAGCAAAGGCGCTTTCGCTCAGATGTTCATCCCTGTTTCGATGTTCATTTCCTACATAGGCGCGTATTCCAGCGAGGACCAATTGATTAACGCGCTCTGAGGCTTTTGACTGAGGGAATGGGCCGGTTAAAAGGTGTGCTTCATTCGGTATTTCTCCAGTAAGCTTGCGAACAGCTTAGAGTTACCTCTACTCTCTACCTATGACTTCCATTGTCAGAGTATATGTGTTCATGGAGTGCCTGAACGTGGAAGACTTCCTGTTCCAGAAATGTACAGAGATACATTGATGGGTTTGATCTGTTTGCAAATGTCGCACTCATTCACAATCTTTTGCAAGTCCGCCGCCATACCCGGCCAATAAATTTGACGGCGCACTTTCTCCAAAGTCTTCGAGAATCCGAAGTGTGCGGAGGTAGGCTGGCAGTGTGCCTGCTGGATGGAGTTACTGATTAGACCTTCAGGAATCCACAGTTTCCAGTTACCTTCGCGGTGAACAGTGCGATTTCTCGGTGGAGCGAAGCAAATATATATTCGACTATGTGTGACTTTCAACTTAGGGAACACATTTGGGTTCGACGTTATCGGTTGCAGCCTGTCCACATAGGTGGACCCTTGAAAGGCTGGGGATTCAAGATCGATGGTTTCAACGTAGGGGCAGCAACTGGTTTCTATTTCCGTAGCCTAAATGGGTGCTTCCATGAAAGCTCTTGAAAGCACATCCGCCACAACGTTATCGTTTCCATTGCGGTACTCGATATTGAATTTGAAGGCCTGCAGCTTAAGACTCCACCGTGATAACCTGCCACAGAGATCGCGTTGGTCCATGAGCCATTTAAGGCTAGCGTGGTCGGTGATGATCGTAAACTGCAGTCCTTCAACGTAGGGTCCAGCTCCGTGATGCTGTTATTACGTTCAGCTTCTGGGACAAGAATGCCACGGGATGTTCGCTGCCATCATCAGTGCATTGGAATAAGACAAGGTTTACGATGGCGCTTACCTTCTCCGAGTCTGGCCTCAAACGTCCGTCGCCAACTAGAAAGCCGAGATACCTGACCTCTCGCATACCAAACTTACTCTTCTCCACGTTGATTGTTAAGCCAGCTTAGCGCAACAGTGTGGCAACTTGGGCTTGCAATTCAATATGGTCCTCTAACGTGGAGGAGGTAACAAGCAGGTCGTCCAAGTAGACAGACACCCGGTCATGTAGCTGATGAGGAATGACCTTGCACATGAGTTTACACATGGTTTGTGGTGCATTGCACAAACCGAATGGAAGGACTGTGAGGTGATACAATGGCCTGCCGGGCACGGAAAACGCCGTTTTTCCCTGGATGTTTTCGCCAGCGGGATCTGCCAAAATGCATCTTAAAGATCGATGGCACTAATATACTTGGTGTCTTGGAGCCTGCTAAGTAGACCATCAATGAGTGGCAGTGGAAACGCGTCTGGCACTGTGACCGAATTGAGCTTTCGCGCATCGAGGCATAATCGAACCTATCCGTTAGCTTTTCGCACTAAGGTGACAGGAGAGGACCACGAACTCTGGCTCTCTTCAATGACTCCTAGAGATATCATTCTGTCAAGCTCACCGTATAGTTCTTTCTGCACTGCCGGAGAAACCGGGTAATACCGTCGCTTGATAGGTTTCGTTGAACCGACATCAATCTCGTGTTCGACCAACCTTGTACGTCCAAGGCCTTGGGGTTTGAAAGACGGGCACAGTTCCATCGCTTCCTGCAATAGACGAGCGCCGTCTTCGGACAACTGATGTTATTTCGAACAGATAGGCGGAAGTGTAGGCAAGATATGCAACTCATTTACCATGACGGGTGCAAGGCCAAATGCTTTCCAGAAATTGATGCCCAGGTACAAATGCTGCTGCAGAGTTGGTACAATATGCAGTCTCATCATGCGAACTTTGTCTCGGTATTTCACTAAGACTCGAATGTCTCCTAACACTTGCTGTTGTTGACCGTCGGCCGTGGATTGTGAAATCGGCATGGAGTGAAATAGAATGCCCAGCTTCCCCAAGAAGTCTTCCGCTCCAACACCAAGCACGCTCACGCTGGCGCCACTATCTAGGAGTCCCCTTATTCTTTTTCCACGAGTGAAAACGTCGGCATAAGGCCGGGGATCGAACCCTACATTCGATATTGTCGTTTCGGAAATAGCAGCCATTAAACCTCTGCGCAGGCTGCTATATCGACGTTTGCGTGGTGTGACTCTGAAGGAGAGGGATTCCTGAGATGATTCGTATTGGGTCTCATATAAGGACAAGCTGTCGGAATTCGTAGAAATGTTAGGAACAAGATCGTCTAGAGAGCTATAACGGCAGCAATCGGGATCTGTCACTTCGGTGTTGGTGGAAGCATCTCGTAACAGTGGTCTTGGTGTGTATAGGAATTGATTAGGACTAGCAGGGGCAAAGTCAGGACCAGCATTATCAATTGTCCGAATTAGCGATATCGTTCGGGCTCTGTATTCGTGGCTGCTTGTTCGGTCTGACGCTGGGGAGCATGTTCGGGAGTCAGTGCACGAGGAGCTCCCATTGTAGCGTATACCCCCTTACGCTACTTTTGCTTGGCTTCTCTGCGTCTGTAGAGAAAACCCCATGATTTCCCAGTGTGAGATCTAGTCTCGAACGTAAGGAAGGGAGTGCCGGTTTTGATGGACAACTCAGTTTTAAAATTCAATATATAAAATTTTTATTAAAACTTAAATTTGCTTAACCTAAATATCACAATAATTCAAATAATTCAATCACTCTAAAACTACCCTACAAACTAATGTCAAATTCAATATTAACAATTCAAAATATAAAAATAAATTCACTAATTCAGAGCAACTCCGCAGTTCGCCACCCTTGATTTATTTATTCTGAAAAAGAAGAAGAAGCAAAATGTCAATCTTCTATGGACAAATTAAAATTTTCTGAAATAAATTTCAAAGGGGTGTTACGTCTAAGCACGCGGAAGTAAAAAACTTCTAGAGAATTCTACACACGGAAGTAAAAAATTTCTAGAGAATTCTAGCACTCAGGTTATCCCTGATCAGAATTATCTTCTGTGTAATGGGAAAGGAGATTCAGGTTATCCCTGACCAGAATTATCTTCCGTAATATGTGACAGGAAATTCAGGTTATCCCTGACCAGAATTATCTTCTGTGTACTGTGAAAGGAAATTCAGGTTATCCCTGACCAGAATTATCTTCTGTGTAATGTGAAAGCAAATTCAGGTTATCCCTGACCAGAATTATCTTCTGTGTAATGTGAAAGGAAATTCAGGTTATCCCTGACCAGAATTATCTTCTGTAATAAGGTAGGAAACACAATTCTTTTTACTCAGATTAGCTCTGATGCAGATCAACTCTGCCAAAAGAATGGTGCCATCTACTGATTTTCATCGGCTTTATATAGCCGCTGTAACCAGTTACGAATTCTCGCCTCTTGGTGTTGCCCTAGCAACGATTGATGCGATGTCTGAATGTACCACAGACGGCTGGCTGACGTAATGTCATTTGTTGTCATCACGAATGTAAATATTAGGAGGTAAGTATGCTTTGCTGCATTTTTTTATATTTATTAATCAATTTTGATTGTTTCTAAGTGGATTTTTGATTACTTTCTCTTTTTAGATCAAATGGTGGCCCCTTTTTATGCAGGTTGGATTGAACACCT
Source organism: Dioctria linearis (assembly GCA_963930735.1). NCBI lineage: Eukaryota > Metazoa > Arthropoda > Insecta > Diptera > Asilidae > Dioctria > Dioctria linearis. The sequence goes on from OZ005740.1 coordinate 171,134,023, forward strand.
TGTTTAGGAGGCATCTGCCTAGTTCATTTTAACTCGGAATTGATATACCAGACGCTTTAATTAGATAAGTATTCTATTATTTTTATGTAATTTGATTTGAATGATACTTTGTGTTCTTTTTTTGCATATTTTAGGTAGATTGAACGTGAAGCTGGGAGTACATCGAGGGATAAGGATTATATTTGTGTGTGAGGACTGAACATCCTCCCGCCTCAAAAAATAATAAATTCACAAAATGTATAACAACTTACTGAGTTTTGCTTGAAGAAGTGGAGTCTGTCTCTTTTTCGCTTCATTTTTAGATCGATTCCACCTGGCAGAGTGATTTTGAAGAATGTTTTTGCTTCACGAATCTCATCCCATGGTACATCTGATGTTTGTGCCTCAAATGGCCTTATCTTTCGCTTTATAGGTGATGAATGCACTGGTATTGGCCGAGTAACAACCGATTTCATTCTCCGATCCTTTTTAGGTGTTGGAGGCAGAGGGCTGATAGGCCTGATTGGCTTGAAGGGAGCCAATAATTCAGGTGGAGTTGGAGACAGACCAGCATCCACAGAATCCAAGGATTCCGAGTTAAAAATCTCCAATAACTCGTCCATGGTAGAAGAAAAGTAAAAAAATAAAAACATGCAAAAATAAAAAATGTAAACGAACTCAAAAAGAAAAAACCACTGCGCGCACTTGTCAACTTTCAAACTTGATGTGACTTTTGGCGGATTTTGGAATCTTCACTTGGTGTACTTTTCCAAAGTTTTTTCTGAGAACTGTAGTGTTTGAGTGTATTATGCGTCTTGATGGATACATATTCATATTTTTCGGGCGGCAAGCGTTGTCTTGATCCCTTGCAGAGCTGATCTTTCGGTGTGAATGTTGGCGCGGTATTGTGATTCCAAATTCGTTTTAATATTTTGTTCAACTTGGGGTTTGTTGTAGTATAGGTAGATAGCACAGTCGTAGTCGTGTTCTTTATTTCTGGTACTCCTCCGACCAGAATCCAGCCTAGTTCAGTGTTTTGGGCTGTGGGTGTATTGCTAGATCCTCTTCTAATTCCATTTTTAATATTGGCGGCGTAAACCTCTGCTCCAAGAAGAATGTCAACTTCTCCTGGAATCGAGAAGGTGGGATCTGCTAATGGGAGATTTTTAATGTGTTTCCAGTTTGACACTTTAATCGTATTGGTAGGCAGCAAGTCTGTGATTTTTCCTATCACGAGCATGTCGCTTGCTATTTTAAAATTGTTGTGTTGGGAATTAATTGTGACTGTGGCTTGCTGAACGGCTGTATTGGCGGGAGTTGTGCCAAGTCCAATTAATTCTTGGGTTGTTTGAGATCCTTTAAGCTGTAATAGTTTAAAGGCCTTTTCGGTCATAATAGACACTTGAGATCCAGAGTCTATTAATGCTCGAAATGTCATTGTGCTTCCAGATGGTGAGGTGACGTTTATTAGAGCTGTAGAGAGGAGAGCTCTTTTCATATTGGCAGTTAGAAAATTTTGAACTTGTTGTTCGTCATTTCTACAAGCTAAGGGTGTGCTTGGTTCGATATCCATATTGGAATTTTGGGCGGATTCATTTGTTGAATTTGTCACTGAATTGTTTTGCTCATAATGGAGCAGAGTATTCTGACTTTTGTTACAGTGGTAACACCTTTTATTTCTTGTGCAATTTAAGGTTAGGTGATTGGGTGATAAGCAATTTTTGCATAAATGCTTATTTGTGACAATTTTATGTCGTTGTCGGGTGTTCATATTCCTATAGGTTGGACAGTAAAATATGATATGGTCACCCTTGCAATGGCTGCAAGAAGACCTTTTTGTAGGTGGGTGCTTTGGTATTGAACTTTGGCTTCTATTCAAGAATCCATAAGTTGGTTTTGGTGAGAATGGTTTTCTCTGTGTCGTATTTGACGACATATTTTTGTTTCCTATCATTTCTAGAGTTCTGAAGCGAGACTCTAGGAATTTTGTGAGTGTTTTTAATTCTGGTAAGTCAGTGCTATTATGTAAGCTCTGTTCCCATAGTTGATGAGTGTCTGGGTGCAATTTCTGCACTGTTAAATATATAATTATTGGATCCCAATTATCAGTTACTATTTCTAAATTTTGTAGTGCTAATAAAGCCTCGGTTATGTTATCTAATAGCCTTTTCATATTGTCGGCACTGTCATGGTTTATGGTTGGGAGAGACAATAATTTTTTTAACTGTACATTGACGAGAATTCGTTTGTTTGAGTAACGTTCCTTTAGGAGTTTCCAAGCTGGTTTGTAATTTGCGTCGCATATTTCGTAATGCCTGAGCAATTTTTCAGCTTCTCCTATTAAATTCGTTCTTAGAAAATATAATTTGTCAACGTCTCTTAAATTATTATTTTTATGAATAACCGAATTAAATAAATCGTGGAATGAAATCCACGTAGAGTACTCTCCATTGAAGATGGGAAGTTTAATTCTGGGGAGTCTTTCATTATTACATGAATTTGTGCTAGCATGTGATGTCTGAGTCTGAGGAGGATTGTTGACAGGCGTTGGTGTTAGTTTATCTATATCCTCTTCCATGCTTGCTGCTTTTTCAATATAATACTCCTGTACATCACTAAATGCCTCTTTCGTGAAATATTCTAATTTGCGATCTTCGTTTGTCGCTCTCTTTTGAATTACCCTATGCCGTGTTTGGAATTCTTTCCAATATTCGGTGAACGTTTGTAGGCGTTTTTGTGTCGATTTGACAGTTTTCTTTTTACCGTCTCTTTGATGCCTTCTAAAGAGGTCTTCCATTAAATCGTTGACTTCTTTCTGAGACTCAACCAACTCTAATACTGAGCTAATGGTTTCGTCAGATATACTGCCTTCATCATCTGTAGGCATTTTGTATAGAGAGGCTTGAATCACGTGATAGTATTAAGCAATGTATTCAATTTTATATTTGATTCGACTGAGTTATCCGGCTTTGAAGGACCAATGTGAGATATAGTCTCGAACGTAAGGAAGGGAGTGCCGGTTTTGATGGACAACTCAGTTTTAAAATTCAATATATAAAATTTTTATTAAAACTTAAATTTGCTTAACCTAAATATCACAATAATTCAAATAATTCAATCACTCTAAAACTACTCTACAAACTAATGTCAAATTCAATATTAACAATTCAAAATATAAAAATAAATTCACTAATTCAGAGCAACTCCGCAGTTCGCCACCCTTGATTTATTTATTCTGAAAAAGAAGAAGAAGCAAAATGTCAATCTTCTATGGACAAATTAAAATTTTCTGAAATAAATTTCAAAGGGGTGTTACGTCTAAGCACGTGGAAGTAAAAAACTTCTAGAGAATTCTACACACGGAAGTAAAAAACTTCTAGAGAATTCTAGCACTCAGGTTATCCCTGATCAGAATTATCTTCTGTGTAATGGGAAAGGAAATTCAGGTTATCCCTGACCAGAATTATCTTCTGTAATATGTGACAGGAAATTCAGGTTATCCCTGACCAGAATTATCTTCTGTGTACTGTGAAAGGAAATTCAGGTTATCCCTGACCAGAATTATCTTCTGTAATAAGGTAGGAAACACAATTCTTTTTACTCAGATTAGCTCTGATGCAGATCAACTCTGCCAAAAGAATGGTGCCATCTACTGATTTTCATCGGCTTTATATAGCCGCTGTAACCAGTTACGAATTCTCGCCTCTTGGTGTTGCCCTAGCAACGATTGATGCGATGTCTGACCACAGACAGCTGGCTGACGTAATGTCATTTGTTGTCATCACGAATGTAAATATTAGGAGGTAAGTATGCTTTGCTGCATTTTTTTATATTTATTAATCAATTTTGATTGTTTCTAAGTGGATTTTTGATTACTTTCTCTTTTTAGATCAAATGGTGGCCCCTTTTTATGCAGGTTGGATTGAACACCTTGTTTAGGAGGCATCTGCCTAGTTCATTTTAACTAGGAATTGATATACCAGACGCTTTAATTAGATAAGTATTCTATTATTTTTCTGTAATTTGATTTGAATGATACTTTGTATTCTTTTTTTGTATGCTTTAGGTAGATTGAACGTGAAGCTGGGAGTACATCGAGGGATAAGGATTATATTTGTGTGTGAGGACTGAACACCCAGAGTATATAATTTAATAAAATTTAGCTATTTCCGAGAAGTAGCCCTATGCTACTTCTCCATATGAGAAAATTCCTGAAAAGTTAAAATTTATATATTTTCAAGAAGTAGCCCTATGCTACCTCTTCATATTAGTAAATTCCTGAAAAGATAAAATTTATATATTTTCAAGAAGTAGCCCTATGCTACTTCTCCATAGTACAAAAATTCCTGGAAAAATAAAAGATAAAATCTATATATTTACAAGAAGTAGCCCTATGCTACTTCTTCATATTAAAAAAATTCCTGAAAAGATAAAGACATATTTATACATACCCGCATACAAGTCCAGATCTAAAAGAAACAACAACAACAGCAGAATATTTTTCAGTCGAAAAATTATAAAATGTGCAAAATGAGCACAAAATACTATTTTTCGTTTAAAACTTACCGCTAGTCAACCACATCAAAGCGAAGAAAACGGCAATTCGCCTAGCTGTAACAAACCGCGTGATGCCATCATGCAATGTGTTGCAGCAGGCTTGAAAGAAGAACAAAAAATTCTGGGAAGAAAAAAGGCGCTCGCTTGCCGGTGGCTGAGTGAAGAACGTTGGCAATGTAGGGAGACTGCGTGTAGTCGGGAAGTTGCTTTTTAGCGTTGAACGAGAACGGTCGCAGAAAAATTGAGTCGCGATTCCTCTTTATTTAAAATCAGTTTTTAGAATTTTTTTTTTGCTTTCCCTTCTTGGGGATTTTCTCCTTTCGTGGTTTTTTTATTTTTTTCCGCGAGAACTTCTGGCGTCCGCGCATTGTCCATCGGCTCGCGACTAATCCGCAGTGGAAAATTTCAGATTTTCTTTCAAAGAAAATTTTTTGAATTGAAAGAAAATTTTGTCAACTGAAAGCAAAATTTTAGTTTACTCATTCTGGTCGTGAATTTTATTAATTGGATTACTTACCTGTGCGCCAGTGATGTTATTTTTTTCATATAGATCTTTCTAATAGTGAACTGAAAGGAAATTTTAGAATTAATGTTGCGCAGTCGTAAATTGTATTAATTAGAATATTTACCTGTGACAGTGATTTTTTTTTATGTAGATCTTCTTATTAATGAACTGCAAAGAAAATGTAGGTTGATTCATTCTGTGCAGTCGTAATGTGTATTAATTAGAATATTTACCTGCGACAGTGATTTTCATATATCATCATATTGGTAAACTGTAGAGAAAATTTCGGTTTAACCATTCTGTGCACACATAATTTGCATTATTTGAAATACTTACCTGTGCGTCGGTGAGTCCTATATACCATAGTAGTGGCGAACCTGAGAGAAAATTTGGGGAAAGGCTTCCTTGCACGTAACGAAGGTCATTTTAAAAATTTTTCGTGCGTGACGGCAAGTTGGATTTATACCGGCGAGGAAGTATCCCTCTGGCAGAAGTTACGGCAAAACAATTCGCTCTTACATATTCGAAGGAGCAGGGAAGCGAGGAGGTGAGCTCAGACTTCAACGTAGTCCTGAAGAAGCTAGCAGATAATTGGAAAACCAGTGTCCAACCCTTTTGGTAAAGGAGGAAACCCCGAATATGATTAAATCAGGTGTTATGTAAGTCCATAGCGGACCACAAGTTCAAATTTTCTCTAAGTATTATTATTTGCTTTGTGTTCTTTTGTTCCTAATTTTACAGTGTTAAAATCATTTAGTGTACATCTAATGTTAGGCGTCGATCACAGGGTTCGATAAGTCACATAATAGGAAAGCGCTTATTAGGGCTAGTCGTAAGGATTCAGATCTAGATTAATATTAACCGGAGACTTTGTTTCCTTTAGTTTTTTTTTTCTGTATATATACCATGTTAGTCTTTTGTGATCGGGTTTCCTCCCTCGTAAGTGATTCATATGCTTGAACATCCTCAATAAATAAATTATTTTGATTTGGTCTTGATGAAATTTTGAGTTCCTTGATACGCCCTCCTTCTTCTTTTGGGTGATTTAGTTTGGTCAACTTTGGCCGCCCTTCTCCAAGTTGCTTTCTTCTTTTGTTAACAGGTTGGTAACGGATTCAGCGCGATGGAGCGAGTAGTTCCATACAGGGGATGGTCGCGGACAGGAGGGAGGTCGTTTCCACACACACACGGCAATAGATGCAAAACACGTACAGATGGGGTTGAGCATTTTTGATACGCCTTTGGAGGCTTAGCCAGGGTGGATTGGGGCGATTTGGCCCAACAATACCCAAAGCCGGAGTCTCAACAACATCAGAGACCCCTGTCAGCTCTCTCACTCTCTCTCAATCGTCCATGTGCCAGCGTTGTAAGCTCTACGGGTGAATTAACACTTGTTCGGCGTTGCTGAGGTTTTCTATTCTCCTTCTTTTTGCAGCATATAAATAAAATCAATTTTCTTCTTTTAAGGCTTTCAGGTTCCACCATGACAAGGAAGCCTGCATTATATTTTTTTTTTGTCTGTCAGTCCGTCTGCAGTCTCGACTACAATTTCTTTCTTTTTTTCTGTCCGTCCGTCTGTCTGATCAGTTATGTTGACGATTTTGCACAGTTTAACAAGCATCAAGGGATGTGGGTGGCAACAACCACCCCAAGCCGGCTGATCGCTAGCGGCATATTTTCTGTGCAGCCACCCACGCTAATCCCGCGATGATTTTGTAACAAAGAGGTGTCGGATGCGGTATGTATCTACATTCAGGTACAAGTGAATATAGGTATATCTGTCGGCTGAAAAGCACTTCGTTACACCATTGAATACTGACTCCGCCGTTGGTCTCCCGACAGACACCTTTTACATTGCGGTTTTATGACCCCTGCGTCACCACACCCATAACAGAAGACCCTTCGGGAACTCCTCGAACAATCATGGTAGCTGTGTCCCTGGGCCGAGCAATTCCAGCACATTAGCCGAGTTGTGGTAGGCAGCTGATTGTCCCTAGGTGGGATCCTGACGACGGATTCTGGCTGGAAAGCTTCGACTGAAACTGCGTGGTCATTGAAGGAATGCCTCAAGTATTGGCTATCAGAGCATATTTCGTGGACCGTACATAGTGGCGCTATTTCTCGCGGGGTCCTTAATTCAGACCAAAGCTTCTCAAAACGATTACACATATCCCTGAGGTCGAGAACATTGGTTACGGAATACATTAACAAAGCCTCTCGGAGAGCAGGCTTCATGTTCCTCCGCAGGATTTCTACTAGTTCTACTTCAAGAATAGGGGTGCTCATCTTGGTTACTAGGGAGTGTACCGCCAGCCTGAAGTGACTGAAGGACTCGCCGGATCTCTATTTCCTATCCTCAATCAGTTTTCGGATTTGGTAATCTGTTTCCTGACCCTGGAATTCTGGAAGCATGGCTGAGCGGAGGCTTTGCCAAAAATGATTACAATGGTCGCGCAGATATAGCCAATACCAACTAGCAAGGGTCTGGAATCCGGCGCAGAGCTCGGTGGCGGACACCTGCTCCAGCAAAGCTAGTGATTACACCGGAAACAGACACTCCGTTACGTCTAAGCCTGATGTGCCGTCGAAAAACAATTTCCAACGGAAGACGGAGCTGCCGCGGTCTCGGCCTGACATCGGCTGGGGATTTCTGGGGACGTTGGAGGGTTGAATGAAAGACCCGGGCAAGTCTGACTGACGTCGCTCATGATTATCATAACGTGGTAGTCGAGACCTTGACATTTCACCAAGGCTTAAACTATGGAGGCGTTCGTTTATGGATTTGACTCACTGCCTTGTCGGGAAACGACTGGGTATGTGAAAGTTCGCCTGGGAATCGGCCAATCCTTCAAAGGACGGAAGGTCGCCGTATGGCGCATCTAAATGGGATCGTGCACTTTTATCACGTGGCTTTGGTGTATTCCAAAGGCGATTTGAATCGGTGGCCTTGTTTGCTATTTTTGACTTGGCACCTGTTACATTACTTGCAGCGCTCGTTTCCTGTACAGCAGGGGTGGTTTGAACTGGCCCTCCCTCTACATTGCTTTCGCGAGGACGTTTGGTTTGTTCTGAAGCTTGATCTCCCCGAGCTGTGTCCGTCAAGCCCAAGAGATTTTCGGAGTCTTGGACAAATGACTGGGATTGGTATTGTACTGAGGGGGATGTGTGTTGTAATCGACGAGCTCTACCGAGCACATGCAACAACTGTGTGCAATAGCGAAATAGATCCTCTTTGGTCATGATCGGATCCGATATTATGGTGGCCCGCAATTCTTTCACACGGTTGTCAAGGTAATCTACCTCACATCCCGGATGTTTATGGGCATGTGACCGTTGGGGGGCCTTACTAGAAT
>OZ005740.1:171142616-171183653 GCA_963930735.1 Dioctria linearis
CACGCGGAAACGCGTGCTAGGCCGGACGTTTGGTGTGCTGCGACCCCCCATCACGAACGACTTATCTAGACATTTCGATGGAAAAACTCATCATGAATATTTACTTTTACTTACTTTTGAAAGTGACGGAAGAGAAAAAAAGGAAGGAAAAAAACCCAAAATCAAACAACGACAACAACCCGACGGGCTACCTTTGATCTACTTTACCGGCTTATGCGAGCAGCTTATGAAGTTGGGGTGGCCTCACACTTGGTCCTGGATCACCCTGGCTTTGGCATTACACTTCGGAGATCCTGAAAAGAAACTAAAACAAACCAGAAACCAAAAGAAAAGAAAAAAAACTCGCAATGATAATAACAAAAGCTTATAATATAATTTGAAATTGACGGTACAATCTTAGCACTGTCGTCCTCGTACTCTAAGCGATGTCTAGCTACAACCTTGAAATGTTTTGTCTAATTTACCTAGAGTTCAAAAAAAACTTGACATTATCTCGGACTTGACAATAACGGGCTAAGCTACTTTACTGTAGGTACCTTCCTGGCTTGACCTGACTTATAACTATGCTTACTTGACTTGATTAAAAGGATCTGCATCCGCCAAGCGCCATCGGTGATCCAAGATGATCCAATTCAGTTCCCCTGCGTGCTAGAGCGACCACAATTTCACAAGGTGCTCGTGTTGTTACGATTTTTATTTCTTTTTTTTTTATTAACTTGCGTACAACGTAGACAAAATTCACTATAAGGTTTCTCACGCAGGTAAGTATTACTGAATACGAATAATTATAGAAAAAAATATTTGGGTTTTTTTTCTTTTCTTTCCACTGGTTATTAATGATCGGTCACAAAGAAAATATTTAATTTTTCCCATTTTAAGTAACTTGGGTACAAAAGTCACTACAGCGTTTCTCACCCAGGTAAATGTTCACGAATATAAATATTTATTAGAAATTTTTGACTTTCTCGCTGATTATCGATACCTTGTAATAATTAATAAAATATTTGATTTTCCCTTTTCGGGTAAACTGGACACAAAATGTCACCACGGCGTTTCCCACGCAGGTAAATATGCACACATATGAATAATTATTAAGAATTTGGATTTTTTTACTGATTATCGATGCTTTGTAATAACTACTAAAATGTTTGATTTTCCCTTTTCAGGTAGACTTGACACAAAAGTCACTACGCGTTTCTTACGCAGGTAAATATTCACGAGTCTGAATAATTATTAAAATCTTTTAGTCTTTTCACTGATTATCGCTGCCTGGTAATAATTACTAAAATATTTGATTTTTCCTTTACAGGTAACCTTGATACAAAAGTCACTACGCGTTTCTTACGCAGGCAAATATTCACGAGTCTGAATAATTATTAAAACTTTTTAATCCTTTCACTGATTATCGCTGCCTGGTAAAAATTACTAAAATATTTGATTTTTCCTTTACAGGCAAACTTGATACAAACACCGTACAGCGGCACTCGGGAAGAAAACGAAATCTCTAGTAGTACGATACCGCCAAAGAAAAAAGAAACCAAAAATAAAAACCGACCGAAACTGTGCCAACGATCAGTTCTTAGCTCCTCACTCGCCGAAAATCAAAACCAGACTCCTCGACTTCACACGGTCTGCCTACATCGCAGCCATCCGTTCCTCACCACGACCGGCAGGCAAGCATTCTCTTTCCCGCTGGAACTGAGCCATTTGCACTGCTGTCTGAGTACGGGTGTGTGTATACTAGCTTGCCTGTAATTTGGCAGCAGCAGAATGTGTGCTGTGAGCGCAAAATTTCTTGTAATTCTGGTTGGGCCTGCTGGAATGCATTGTATGGTGAGATCGTATGATGCATAACAGCTAGGCGAATTACAGTTTGCCAATGGAATGTAAAGGGAAGGGAAAGGGTAGCGTACGGGGGATACACTACACGCACGAGTATGGGTTTCCGCCCAGGTGGCTCGATATCGTCGGGAAACTGTATAGAAATTCAACGATTTTGATTAAGCATCAAGAACAAGTTCTGGCTCCTATCTCGTTTCATCGAGGTATCAGACAGGGCTGTCCATTGTCAGGTATGCTTTATGATCTTTCGTTGGAGCCGCTACTGGTGAATCTTCGTCGAATGCTCGGACAGTATGCGGTTCGTCTAACATATACCAATGTGAGGCCTCTTATGTTGGCATATGCGGATGATCTGTCTATTTTCGTGACAGGACATGAAGCTTTTCCGGTCGCTCGTGCTGTTTTCGAACAGTTCGAACGTATAGCGGGCGCTAAAATCAACCTTAGTAAGAGTCAAGGCTTGTGGTGTGGAAGGTGGAGAGATCGTACAGACATTCCACTGACCATCCAATGGACTAATACTTGCCTGAAGTATTTAGGTGTGTATATCGGACGCGAGAGTAAATCAAATAATAGCCGCATCGCTCTTGAGAAACTCTCTAGAGCTGTAAACTCATGGCGTAGTCGATTGTTTCCATTATCCTTAATGGGTAGGTCAGTCGTGATAAACTATTTGATTACCTCGTCCATCGTTCATCTGCTAAAGTCTGAGACGTTTGATGAAGGCTTCGTAGGTCTTCTTCAAGGAAAAACGATAGACGCCTTTTGGTGCGGAAGACGATGGGTTGCTGAACGCACGCTCTGTCTGCCAGTCAAGATAGGTGGATTAGGTCTGACTAACTTGGTTGTGAAATCAAGGTGTCTCCAAGTGCGTGCATTCCAAAGAGTGTTTTGCCAGAGAGACAGCTTGATTTCTCAACTGTGGGTGAATGTACTGGGAGGGATCGGCATAGGGGAGTATTACTACCTACTCTCTGTTCGACCACCTTATCCTCGTGACTGGCCACAGGATCTAATCTCAACGATTCAGACCTGGGGCACAATCTCTACGGTACACGCAATTTGCGTCGATTCCAATCAGTTTTAATCCTGAATTAATAGATTCAGTGTTCAGTAATGCTCGGGGTTTTGAAGCTGACATGCATACACTGACGGTTCTCGGAGATATTATTGATATCTCTGGAGACTGTCTAATAAACACTAACACTGCACTACTACACGACCTGGCTGCTTCTGCTCGGGATAGATTGCGCCAACTTGGGACCAGTGACCCTGGCACTAAGTTGGAAGATCCTTTCGTTCTGAACAGACCACCATACACACATTTCAAAACACTTACAAGACGTGTGCTCCGTGACGTGCTTATGTCAATAAGACCTCCCGAGTATACAGGATACAACAGATGGCGAACACACCTCGGGGTGAATATGGGCGTGATGGGAGGGATAACTTGCAGAGTACTCTACAGTTATCCTTCTAGTTAGAAATATGCTGATGTAGCATTCAAATTGCTGCATCGCAGTCTTATGCATCCTAATCAGTTGTCACATATTGACCGCCGAGTTCTGAGGATTTGCACCGTTTGTGGTTGTGAAGGCACTCTGTTTCACAGGTTCTTTACTTGCCCAGCTTTGCAAGATCTAATGGAACTCGTGCGCGATATGTGTCAGTTGATCCACCCGAATTTCAGCATTACTAGAACATCGTTGCTATGGGGACCAAAGGTCTGTATTCGGGTGAATTGTGTGATTAGCTATGTGTTGACACTGGCCAAATCTACAGTTCACTTGTACTACATGAGAGTCGGAGATGGGAATCAGAACACTGACCCACAATACCACGCACACGCACTTAAGCGCCACTTCATTGATAGATTGAAAAGACGTTTACGTCTTGAATATCTGGCAACGAACGCTGAAACATTCAACTGCACACAGCAGCCACTATCGTCGGTGCAGGACAGAGCTCTTGTCTTTCGCTGGTGAAAGCAGGCCACAGCATTTGCAACACTAGTCCACGGGGCTTCTCCCCGCTTGGGAATCCTTGCACGTGCTGTGGGAAGTACAAGCACTGCTAGAGGCTGCCCTCGCGGGACTCTATAATGGTACCGGCTAAATTTTTTCTTTCGATTTTTCTTTTTTTTATTCCGTTTCGGTCTCGGTTCCAAATTACAAAATATTATGTTGAAATTCGCTCGTTTAGGGAAATTTTTATTAGTTTATTTTGGAAATTTGGAATACCTTGGAACTGCCACTTACCTAATTGTCAAAATTTTTAAATTTTTTGTAATAATTTAGATCTTTTCAAAATTCTTGTGACCGTTTTTAGACTCTTTTATGAATTTTGTTTGAAATTGTTTTACTTTTTCTGTCATTTTGTTTTAATTTTGTGTCATTTGTTTAGATAATTATTTTACTTGTCCCTATTGACTTTTATAACTTTAGTTTAGCTAGTGCCTTTTTTACCCTTTGTAGAGCCTTTTGACGCCTAATTCTAAGGAATTTTGAAAAGAACCAAAGAGCCACCAAATAGAGATCATAAACAAATAAAAAAAAATATTATTATTATTATTATTATTCTATAGAGTAGATGTGTCAAACCAGAGCTCCGCAGCAATTAATAAAAGTATAGTAAAATAACTGATAAAAAAGCCTGAAAAGTGAAGTGTAGTGTTACCGGCGGTACCACCTATGCGAAAGCGTTGTCTAACCAGGAATTTTTTGCCAGAAAACTATAAAAAAGTTTAAAAAAAAATTGTGAAAAACGAAAAATTTGGTGACGGAGCTACGGGATTCAGCTTGAGCACATCAGAGAATGTCCTCAGACTGCATACCTGAAGGCAATCTTCCGCGTTATCTCCAGTGAACAGCTGTTCTCAATGGGAACTATAGCTGGAGGAATGGTAGAGGTGTACACCACGACCCTCGAAAGCGCTACCAATCTTATGCTTGAGGGCATCGTGTTGGAGGGTAGACACCTCGTGCTGTTCCCGCTAAAAGAGAACCCCACGAGGGCCGTGTTTTCGCGGGTCCCTATGCGAGCCCAACATGAAGACCTCTCGAATTTCCTTCGGAGATTCGGGAAGGTTTATGGAAAGGTTCGCGCTATTCCCATTAAAATCGGGGACGAGGGTCTCGGACGGGGTATCTTCGGTACTAGCCGGGAAGCATCTATCACCTTTAATAAGGGCTGTGCGCTCCCGTCAGGCTTTTATCTGTGCATATCCGGCTCGGGATACTGAATAGACGTGGGCACCGAAGCGAAATGCCATGCTTACCATTTGGTATGGCATTTTATTGCTTACTGCCCCAGGAGAAGCGGGAGGAAGGCTGAACCGAGGGTTCCCTCGAAGGAAGCCACTACTACAGTAGTGGATCTGGAGAGGGAACCTTCGGCCGGCACTCAACCTGCTGTTTCGGAGCAGCCAGTGGTTAAGTTGCCTGAAGTTGTCCTAGAGGCAAAAAAAATTATGGCTGTAAGAGGCGACACGTCGGCACGTGAAAACACGGCTACTTCCGACGAGGAGTCGACTAGCCATTTATTAAAAAAAAGAGCCCGAGGAGGAAGGAGGTCGACCGTGTGATGCTGCCTCCTCCAGAGCCAACAAAGCCAGTCGCATCAAAGCGGCGCCACTCGGAGGAGAACGACAATGGAGCTGGCATTTCGAAGGTTGTTGTGAGGGAGGTGGAAGCATCTCTTAAGCAGCTTTCGGACTGCAACATGACCAGCTTGGATGATACTGGTCTTTCAAGCTCCGGTGGCTACGATTCGTGTGATAGCATCATTTCGACTGGTAGCCAATTTGAAGTCTCGAAGGGGATGGAGACTCTTTCTAGGAAGAAGATCTCCGAATTCCTTGCTCAACTCCAGTACAAGAAGAATTCAGAAAAATCTGGAAAATTCTTGTAAAGGAGCTGGAGAGGCCAGCGTTGTTACTTCCTCAGCTTCAAATCCTACAACAGGAGTCCAGGAAGGGGAGGAAGTACAGCGATGTTACTCGGTTAGAACGACTTCATATGAAGGTGGAGGAGTTGATGCAGGAGCATCGCTTGGTCGACTCTCCTCATCCGTAGACGTCGTAACATCATCGTTTGAGCTTTACATCTCTTGGAATGAGCAAGATAGCTTCTATCAACACCGGGGCTTTAAGTGCACATACAAGGTTACACAGCATTATCGAACATGTCAAAATGTTCGATATAGACATCGCGCTTCTGCAGGAGACGAACTTTACACAAGACACATATACACAACTTGAGCGCTATGCTTATTTACACACTGACTATGCAATGTTTGCCACACCTGCGCCTCGCCGAGGCTCAGGGGTGGCAACCATTGTATCCAACAAATTTACACTATCGTCTCCTGTCTATACAGATATCTTCCCAGGCTTCGCTTCTTCCTTGGACTTTGTCATTCAAGACAAAAATATCAAGGTAGTAAACGTGTACCTTCCTCATGACCAGGACATCACAACACAAGTTCTTGATAGTGTTCAGTCCAGTCTGGTGAATTTTAGCGGTGAAACTGTCCTCGGAGGTGATTTCAACTGCACTCTGAATCCCTCAATGGATCGGCACTCTGGAGTTGAGTTCAAATCTGTAAATGCTACTCGATTGAGGAATTTTGTCGGTGTTTTCAGACTCGTGGATATCTATCGTTGGATGCATCCTACGACTAGATCATACACGAGGGTCTCGCGAAATATCCATGGAAGTCTCGCCGGCTCCAGAATTTATAGACTTTACGTCTCACCTGGAATACTAGAACATTTCGTTGGTGTCACTCATGAAGTGTGTTCGATTAGTGATCATCTTCTTATAGTGGCGACCAGCACACTAGTTGAAAGACGAACTGCATATTGGATATTCAACAACTATTTGTTGAATTCCGAGCAGTTCATCAATGAGTTCATTGATTTCTGGCACGATTGGCAAGAGAGGAAAGCTGACTTTCCATTTCTTAGTCAATGGTGGGATGTTGGAAAGCTCCAGTTTCGGTCTTTTATCGAGACGAGTTTCAATCGAAGTGTCTACCAAGCTTCTTGCTTGTCGGCCGAGGTCTCTCGGGTGGCAGCTCTTCTCCCAATTCAGCCGGGGTTGATTATTTATTTCAATGGAATAAAGGAACGCTTGGCAACACAGACTTACAAGCACAGCTGGGAGTTTGTGCTGCGCGGCGAATCGCACTGGCTCAGTGAATTCGATTCTCCAACTGAGTACTTCTTTCAGGCTACTAGACGACGTACTGCTTCTTGTGAGGTCGAATCGATAATTGATGAATCTGGACGAGTCCTCAACGGACAACAGCTATCACAATATATTCGAGACTACTACAGTAGTCTCTACTCTGAATCGACGTCGACAACATCCTCGACCACTCTTGAATTTCTTGAGAATATTCCCACTTTCTCTGGAGACAGTAAGGAGCTCCTGGATACAGTAATCACATTGGAGGATATGATTGCTGCGACAAGGTTTCTAAGGCGACACACTTCACCTGGTTATGACGGCTCGACTCCAGAATTCTTCATACGTTTCAGGGATTTATTGATTCCTGACCTTTTGAAAATCCTCAATTCGGCGGTTGAGACGCATTCAGACTTTCCTTCTAGTTGGAGGAGATCTGTTATGCACTTGATTCCAAAGAAGGGAGATTTGCAGAGGATGGGGAACTGGAGGCCAGTAACCCTATGAAATGTGAACTACAAAATCGTCTGCAAAGTATTATGGGCGATACTCCGCTCAGTGATTGCTTCGGTAATCACCCGGAACAGTCCTATTGTGTACCTGGTTGTAGTATCTACGACAGCATCGCGGTAGCCAAGCATCTGTTTGCCTACCATCAACAGACAGGTACACAAATGGCCATGATTTCACTTGTGCAGCAAAAGGCTTTTGATAGCATCTCGCACGAGTATCTCTTGACTGCTCTCGAGGCATTTGGGTATCCGCCTAGGTGCCTCGAAATCGTCGGGAAACTGTATAGAGATTCAGCAATTTTGATTAAGCATCAAGGACAAGTTCTGGCTCCTATATCGTTTCATCGAGGTATCAGACAGGGCTGTCCATTGTCAGGTATGCTTTATGATCTTTCGTTGGAGCCGCTACTGGTGAATCATCGTCGAATGCTCGGACAGTATGCCGTCGTCTACCATATACCAATGTGAGGCCTCTTATGTTGGCGTATGCGGATGATCTGTCTATTTTCGTGACAGGAGATGAAGCTTTTCCGGTCGTTCGTGCTGTTTTCGCACTTCCAACGTATAGCGGGTGCTAAAATCAACCTTAGTAAGAGCCTAGGCTTGTGGTGTGTAAGGTGGAGAGATCGTACAGATACTCCACTGAACATCCAATGGACTAATACTTGCCTGAAGTATTTAGAAGTGTATATCGGACGCGAGAGTAAATCAAATAATAGCCGCATCGCTCTTGAGAAACTCTCTAGAGTTGTAAACTCATGGCGTAGTCGACTGTTTCCATTAGCCTTACCGGGTTGGTCAGTCGTGATAAACTATTTGATTACCTCGTCCATCGTTCATCTGAGTCTGAGACGTAGGTCTTCTTCTCGCAAAAGCGATAGACGCCTTTTGGTGCGGAAGACGATGGGTTCCTGAAAGCACGCCCTGTCTGCCAGTCATGATAGGTGGATTAGGTCTCACTAACTTGGTTGTGAAATCAAGGTGTCTCCAAGTGCGTGCATTCCAAAGAGTGTTTTGCCAGAGAGACAGCTTGATTTCTCAACTGTGGGTGAATGTACTGGGAGGGATCGGCATAGGGGAGTATTACTACTTACTCTTTGTTCGACCACCGTATCCTCGTGACTGGCCGCAGGATCTAATCTCAACGATTCAGACCTGGGACAGAATCAGGCCAGCATTTCACCTTAAGTGGAATGCTCTTAGGTACACGCAATTCGCCTCGATTCCAATTAGGTTTATTCCTGAATTAATAGATTCAGTATTCAGTAATGCTCGGGGTTTTAAATCTGACACGCATACACTGACGGTTCTCGGAGATATTATTGATATCTGTGGAAACTGTCCAATAAACGCTAACACTTCACAACTACACGACCTGGCTGCTTCTGCGCGGCAGAGATTTCGTCAACTTGGGACCAGTGACCCTCGCACTAAATTGGAAGATGCTTTCGTTCTGAACAGAACACCTCACACACCTTTCAGCAAACTTACAACACGTGTACTCCGTGACATGCTTATGTCAATAAGACCTCCGGAGCATACAGGATACAACAGATGGCGAACACACCTCGGGTTGAATATGGGCGTGATGGGAGGGATAACTTGCAGAGTAGTCTACAGTTCTCCTTCTAGTTGCAAAGATGCTGATGTAGCATTCAAATTGCTGCATCACAGTCTTAAGCATCCTAATCAGTTGTCACATATCGACCGCCGAGTTCAGAGGATTTGCACAGTTTGTGCTGGTGAAGGCACCCTGTTTCACAGGTTCTTTACTTGTCCGGCTTTGCAAGGTCTAATTGATCTCGTGCGCGGGATGTGTCAATTTATCAACCCAAATTTCGGCATTACTAGGACATCGTTTCTATGGGGACAAAAGGTCTGTAGTCGAGTAAATTGTTTGATTAGCCTTATATTGATACTGGCCAAATCTACAATTCACCTGTACTACATGAGAGTCGAAGATGGGAATAAGAAGACTGACCCACAACACCACGCACACGCCCTTAAGCGCCACTTTGTTTACAGATTGAACAGACATTTACGTCTTGAATATCTGGCAATGAACGCAGACACATTCAATTGCACATAGCAACCACTATCGTCGGTGCAGGACGGAGCTCTTGTCTTTCACTGGTGATAGCAGGCCACAGCATTAGCAACACTAGTCCACGGCGCTTCTCCCCGCTTAGGAATCGATGCAAGTGCTGTGGGAAGGACAAGCACTCTGTTAGAGATGCTAAGCTGGAGGGATGATGAGGGCAGTTTGTAGAGGTCTACGATACTTCAGGCTGCCCTTGTTATCTAAGAATCTATCCTACTTAAACTTGTTGTGGTTTCTTTGCGAAGAAACCGTTTGACTTAATTTGTTGTTTTTACTTTTGCTTTTCCCGGCAGCAACTGTCGTATCTCTAACGTGAGAGTAGTTGCGTGGAGTAGCTTGTTAAAGCACAACTCCCGATATTATTGTGGAGTAGCTTGTTTAAAGCACAACTCCTAATGTTATTATGGAGTAGCATGTTTAAAGCACAACTCCTGATATTATTTTGGAGTAGCTTGTTCTAAACACAATTCCAAATTCAAACGAACCGTTTACTGAACACTAACTCGACTCAAATCGACTGCTTTTATTCTTCAAATTCTTTGCTTATTTATACAGAAGAGTCTTATTAATACGGAAATAAATGAAATACTTCCGACCCAACATTTTGTATATAACAATACAAAGTGTTATGTCATTTGCACTCCATTTATTTCTGTTTACAAATAAATTGCGGCACTCGTTGCTTCCGTACATACATACAGATATTTTTCTGACTATAATCGTACTGATCGTTTCGTCAGTACCTTATCGCATTTGTTGTTACATACGTACATACATAATTCTTGACAAACGCTAACCGCTTGTTGCTTGTTCATCGTGATATTTATGATTTACATACATACTTACATACATATTACTTTCTTCATATGCAACTCGTGAACCATCATTTGGTCACCTGGGTTCTACCGCTGGCGCAAGGTTATCGTATTACAACGTGCGAATTCTTGTGCGCAGGGTATTGCGTCACTCAATTCTACCTTAGTTATTTCCTCTACTTGTTAAGTAATTGGGGAAAGTTAGTAACGAGTGGAATTATAATTTAATGAAAATGATGTAGGCATGTTATGTTCATTGAAAAATGATGAAAATATGTATGCTTGCGGTTGGTAGCATTTCTTTGACTATTGTTATAGGTATGTACATATGTTACAATGCTTTCTTAAAATTGTGGGTGGAGGTATGTATGTAACACCCTCGCGGGACTCTGTAACGGTATCGCGTAAATTTTTCGTTCGTTCGGTCGTTAATTTTTAATTCGGTTTCGGCACAAAATTGCAAAAATTTTTGTTGAAATTCGCTCGTTTAGGGACATTTTTATTAGATTATTTTGGAAATTTGGACCTTCTGGCAAGTAACAAATTTTTTTGTTTTACATCTTTCAGGTATTGTTCGAAATTTTTATATCCGTTTATTGTCTCTTTTGAGACCACATTGTTAACATTTTGTCCCTTTACCTGTTAGTATCTAATTTGGTTTTGGTTTTGTTGTCCCTATTGACTGTTATGTTTGTGAGTTTTTAGGTTAGAAAGTGTCCTTTTTCGTTATACATTGTACAGCATTTTGCACCTATTTTGTGGAATTTTGAAAAGAGCAAAAGAGCCAAGAAATAAAGAGCTTATACAAATAAAACAAAAATTATTATTATATATTGTGCTCCCTTTAGTTTATCGAGAATATGATTTACTTGCGGCAACGGATATTCATCTTTGATAGATTGCTCCTTTAACTGGCGGCAGTCTATGCAAAGTTTCCACCCTCCTTACTTCTTTCTCACTAGAACTATGAGTGAGCTATAGGGACTACTGGACGGCTCTATTTTATTGAAATCTAACAATTCCTTGATTTTGGTGTTAATTACCTCTTGCATTGCGGGGTTTCTTGGATAATATCGTTGTTTGAATGGTGCGTCATTCTTCATGTGGATTCAGTGGGACGTCAAATGTGAAGGCTTCGTGATCGCCTCAAATATAGGTAAATGATTCGCCATTAGTTCTTCGAACCATCGTTCTTGCTCTGACGTTAGTTCCTTTGGAATGTCTACGGCATACATGAGGCATGGGGGTGCGAACGATTCTGGGGTAAGTCCCTCTCCCGATAGGAATATTTGTGTTTAGATTTTCTGCAGGAAGTCCATTCCTTAAATAATAGTTTCGGCTAGCTGAGGAATATAGTAGAAGGTGTGAGTCACATTGTACTGTTTCCAGTGAAGTTGTATATTATATGCCGTATTGAAGGTGTCTTCTGTACCATTGGTTAGAGTTGTGCGGAATGCGCATTAAGAAGGCGGTACTCTAGCTTTCTTGAGTGTGGTGGATAATTCTTCTCCGATAAATGACTTCCCTGCTCCGGTGCCTATGAGAGCTTTGATGTCTATCTGTAGAATGCGTAGTGTGATGAAATATCGACGGTCTGGTTCACGGCTTCAGCCCTGGTATTTGGAGATGCAGGGCGGCCTTCCTTGCCTTGCATCTCGCTGACATTTCCTTGGTTCTTTTGATCAAATTGGTTACAATGGCAGTTACTGGACAGTGTGCCCTGTTTTCCGCAACGTGAACAGAATAAGACTGCTGGATTCCTGCAATTAACTCTTGTATGACCGCGCTATCCGCATCACCAGCATCATTCGTCTCGTGAATACTGCATTCTCATCGGGTTTGCCGTATTCAGCATTCGCAATGGTCTATTCTCCTCTCTAATGTTCGGTCTTGGTTTTAATTTCTTCTCTTCTTCTATTACTTGCTGTTACTCCGCTTCATGAGTTCGGTTAGACTGGTAAAATCTCCGGGGCGTATGTATAACCGATATTCTGGTAGTAAATTCTCGTAAATACGACACAATTTTTCTTCTGGTGTGCGATCTTGTTGCCAACGCATTAACGACTGGATCGCAGTAATATACGTTTTTGCCTTTCAGTAGGCTTCTGTATTCGAGCCCTAATATCATCTCCTAATGTGAGATCAAAACGTGGAGGTAGGAAGAACGTTTTGAAATCGTGGACAAACTCTTTCCACTATGACCAATTTTGACGGTTGTTTCTATACCATGTTAGTGCTGTTTTGTGTAGAAGTTCTGGGAGTGCGCGTAATAATCGAATTACTGGTATTTGGTAGCACTCATCTAATTCTTCTACCCTTTATAAAAAGTTGAGCAGATCCAGCCTTCGATCGAACTTCACGTTCCACTTTCGCAGTTTGTCCATGATTTCTGAATCTGGTATGTTTTCGATTCCTCTTGCATTAACTGGTGTCTGATTCATGGTCATCGGATGAGTCATTGGTAATACTAGTGAGGGGAAAGCATAGGTCGGTGTTTGACTACTTAGTATGTTGTAATTGGGGACTGGCATGGTGCTGGTCGGAGCACGAGTTGTTGTCACTCTTGTTGTAGTGATCGTGATGGTAGTCATGGTAGCGCTAGCTAGTGTGGCAGTAAGCTTATTTCCTAACTCTTGGAGTCTTTTATCCTCTTGGATTTTCTCACTCTGTCTCCTTCTTAGCTCATCAGCTATTCCTGAGCTATCTAACCCTAGTAGGAATAATTCTCCAATTAGTTCCTCCTTTTTTAGAGTGTAAGCCCAGCTGGCAGTTTTCTTAGTGGCCATTTTGTCCGTCTGGTCGTTTTTAACGGGGCTCTAGTAGAATAATTTCTTCTCAGATTTATATTATTGATTTCTTTTTTCTGGTGTACAGCTTTCTAGGTATTCGGTGAATAGCCGGTCGTCTTCTTTGATTTCTACGAACAGCCGGTTGCTTTCAATGTATTCGGTGCATTGTGAAGCAACGGGTAGTCAGGAGTCGTCCAGGGCAAGGCTCCACGACGTTCAAATAATATACTTAGAACACTATCAACTCACTTCAATAGTCATTATATGTTTGTATGTTTATTTATATATATGTTTATTTATATATGTGATGTTATCCAACTTATCATGTAACACACAAAATTGCTTTCCCATTCGTTAATATCCGCTCGTGATATTTACTAATTGGGTATAGTATCTCCACCAAATCCAATTTTCAATGGGAGGGAAAAAAATACTATTAAAAGATATTCTCGAGTTGAAATTTAATTTTTATTTGACTAAAATCTGAATCGAGTTCTTTACAATCCAAGCACACGTTCTTGACTGTGATGAGTTCAGTACCTTACGATTACAATTCGTTTTCTGCCTATCGATAAATTTACAGTAATGATTTAACAATAGATTTTTTTTTGTGGAGCAAATGACTAGACCAAACACAAATTCGAAATATTTGCAGATTTAAACAAGTTTAGAAAAAATGATAATACAGCAATAGAAATAATTTTACATTCAATTACATATTAAATTGGAATTATAAAAAGAGATAATTATTATGCAGGAAATCAGAAGAAAGGCAGAAGAAGGCCGGAACATCCTCCCCCGTTAAGAATAGTGTTCTTAACTAATAGGCAGTTTTACCACTCGACTAATAGCACGCTTGTAATTGCCCTTTTGCGTCCGGACGGTGACTACTCGAACTAGGTTGTCCTTTCCGGGATGAGTTTCCACTACCCGACCCATGATCCATCTCGTTGGTGGTAGATTGCCTTCTCGAACTACTACGAGATCGCCCTCCTTCAGACAGTTTTCTACGATTCTCCATTTTTGCCGCTCTTGCAATACAATGAGATAGTCTGTACTCCATCGTTTCCAGAACACTTGGAACATTGCCTGGATGCTTTTATATCGACGTAAATGTGAATCCCTTTCATCTGTTAGATCATTTTCCGGAGGAGTGGTGAGAGCTTGCCCAATTAAAAAGTGTGCAGGAGTGAGGGCAGTGTAGTCGTCTGCATTGGATGATAAGGCACAAAGTGGACGAGAATTGAGGACCGCCTCTATTTGAGTGAGAAGTGTTGTCAACTCTTCGAAGGTCAGGGCCGTCTCTCCAACTACTTTTTTCAAGTGCCACTTCAAGGAACGTACCGCCGCTTCCCACAGTCCGCCGAAGTGAGGTGCACCAGGAGGAATGAAATGCCACGTGATGCCATTCTGTGAGAGAAAGAAAGATATTAATGGATCTGAATTAGAGGATAGTGCTAATTTGTGAAGTTTATTCAGATGTTTTCTCGCGCCCACAAAGTTTGCCCATTTTCACAATATATATTCTCTGGTATTCCACGGCGAGTGACAAATCTGCGAAGGGCTGATATGAATATTTCACTGCTGAGGCTGATTGCGAGCTCTAAATGAAAAGCCTTGGTGGCAAAGCAGATGAACAAGGATATGTACCCCTTTATAGTTTTTGCACTTCTTCCTTTTTTTGTACTTAAAGGAATTGGGCCAGCATAATCGACACCCACTTGTGAAAAAGGAAGAGACACAGTAACTCTGGGTCTTGGTAAGTTTCCCATGAGTTGAGTAGTTGCTCAGGATCGCAGTTTGAAGCAAGTAAGGCATTCTCGACATAACTTTCTCGCCAGGTTTCTGATTCCAGGAATCCAATTTTTTTGTCTGATGAGGCTTATCAATAATGCCGGGCCAGGATGAAGATATATCTTATGTGTGTCTCTCAGTAGAAGATTGGAAATGGTATTTTGTTTAGGCAAGATGATTGGGTGTTGAGCATTGAGGTTGAACTCTGAATTTTGCAGTCTTCCACCAACTCTGAGAATATCATTGTTGTCGATGAAGGGAGTAAGCTTCGCTAATGGTCTTTTCGCCGCTACCGCCCTTTTAGTTTTTAAACTAGCTATTTCCTTGCTAAATGATAATCCTTGCATCCATTTAACACAATTTATGCTGGCGTGACGAATTTCATTTGCAGAAAGTAGACCAAACTTTCTAACTTCAGATTTCCTCCGAGCATTCGACGAGAATCTTAAACAGTAGCTGATGACTCGTAATATTTTCTGATGACTGGAACATCTTCGAGATATTTCGGCGAGTGTGTCATTTTCTATGATGCTGAGATGTGTAACAATGCTATGCTTCCTTTCTTCTTCGCGACAATGTTCGTCTTCGGTTTCTGCCTGTGAAGCCTGAAAACCAGGCTAGCACTACTGCCGAGTCTGTCCATGCATATACTGTCGATGATTCTAAGCATAGTGA
Organism: Dioctria linearis; assembly: GCA_963930735.1. Taxonomy (NCBI): domain Eukaryota; kingdom Metazoa; phylum Arthropoda; class Insecta; order Diptera; family Asilidae; genus Dioctria; species Dioctria linearis. The sequence continues at coordinate 171,158,334 of OZ005740.1, forward strand.
ATTGTTAACTTTGATCATTAGACGTGTCAATAGCAATGCCGCGCAGAGTTCCAGACGAGGAACCGAGATTTGCTTGAGTGGTGCTACTTTTGTTTTTGCAGCCACAATTCTTATGGTTATTTCTCCTTCATCTGTTTGACTTCTACAATAAATAACTGCTCCATACGCCAGCTCGGAGCAGTCTGCGAAGCCATGTAGTTCTATTGGATTCCTTGACATCAAGATGCGCCGTGCAATTTTAATTTCCATGATTCTTGATAATTCAGATCTCAGACCTCTCCATTGGTTAATTATTTCTTCTGGCAAGAGATCATCCCAGTCATATTTTAGTAGCCACAATTTTTGAAAGAGAATCTTAATCGAAATTAGTATGGAGTCTAACCATCCCATGGGATCAAAAACTCGTGATGATTCTGATAAGATCTTCCGTTTGGTGTTTGGATTTGAGTCAAACTCTGCTACGTTAAAGGAAAATGTATCATCCTCTGGGTTCCCTTCAATGCCTAGAACCTTGGCAATACCCGAAGAATCTACTATATTAAGTGATTCATTAACAGTGTTATTTTGTTCTTCCTAAACTAAGAGTTCTCTTGCATTCGATCGCCATTTGGTCAACACAAATCCGCATGAAGCCAAAGCTGTAGGAGCTCATCCTTCAAATGCTTTGCTTCATCTACCGACTCAGCCCCTGTCAGTAGATCATCCACATAAAAATCATTTCGAATTTCAGATGCGATTCTTGGAGAACTTTCTTATAGCTCTTCTCCAATTTGCTTCAATACTCTGGTGGCCAAAAACGGAGCAGATGATGTACCGTAGGTCACTGTGGTCAATCTATAATGCAGAACGGGCAATGTTACACTCTCCCGCCATAATATGCGCTGATAGTCTCGGTCTTTTTTGACTACCAGCACCTGGCGATACATTTTTTGAATATCAGCTGAGAAGACTATTTTATGGGCTCGAAAACTCAGTAAGATGGCCGCTAAGTCTCGCTGTACTGTTGGCACCACAATTAAATTTTCGTTTAGAGCTACTCCTGTAGAGCTTTTGCATGATCCGCCAAAAACGACTCTTATCTTGGGATTGGGTTCATTTTTGAAAATCTCATGGTGAGGAAAAAAAACATTTTTCGTCTTCCACACATTCTTCTTTTTCCGGTACAAGTTCCATATGGCCTAACTGTTCATAATCACGCATAAATTGAACATAGTCTTCTTTATATTTTTTATCTTCTCGAAAATAAGTCCGTTGAAAATACGTTTCTGCGAGAGATTCTTCTTCAGTGTAGGCAGCGTTTTCAGTTCCTACTTCATCTGTTTGCCAGAAATTTGGTCACCCCAACACTAGTGGAGGCTAATCCATTTACAGACAATCGAGCCTTTTCGCGTTTGAGCCCAAGACGTTTAGCACATGGCTCTGATATCAGGAATATTTGGGATCTTGAATCTAAAAGTAAGCGACATTGTTGGAGGGAATCTCTTGAATCTCGAATATTGCACAGAGCAGTAGGCAAAAGAGAAACTGATGGTGCACTGATTGTGGAATTACTTGTACAAGTATTGAACGACGTTAAGGAAGATGGTGACTGAGCTAACTCAATTTCTGTTGATTGTATAGGCATAGACGTAACACAATTAGAGCTCGAACTTGGAGCGTTATTTGACACGGTTTGGTTGATACTAGGTGCCGCGTTGATTGAAGGCTTCGTATTGATTGAAGTTTTGGAGTTGATTGAAATAAAAAGTGACACCGAATTATGAAATGTTTTTACCGCATGCCCTTTCTTTGATCCAATATTCGCAGCTTCTAATGCATCGCATCTCTTATTAAGGAAATCTAAGAACTTTTAAAAGTTAGGATATTCTGTCTCTGCGATTTCTTGAGACCACAATTCTCTAGTCTCAGGGTCGATCTTAGAAAGACCCATATGTATGAGCCATGGATCACGATTTTCAGCCTCATTGTCTAAAGCTTTCAAACCGCGTATCACTTCGTCGTAAGTGTCACACAAATATCGCAAACCATTTGCAGATGGACTGTGTACTGGTGTTTGATTAAGGAATGTCTTAATAAAAGACGTAAGTATGTAAGATGGCTTATCAAACCGCTTCTTAAGTTTATCCCATGCCTCAGAAAAGCTTGCATCGGTTACGGGTAAATGTCTGATTAAGCTCGCTGGAGTTACTTTTAATAGTCCCTTTAAATACTGGAACTTTTGTGCCCCACTTAGTGACTCATTAGCTTGAATGGCTGACTCAAAAAGATCTTTGAACGAAAACCACTCTTGATAATCGCCAGAAAAATGTAGTATGCTCAACTTAGGTAGGTTAGCTATATTGAGTTGAGCGACTGACCGATCTAAACTTTGGAAAAGAGACTGTTGTTGCAACAAAAAATTGTTCATGGTGGAATTCAAAGTTTCGCTCGTGTTATCTGTATTATTAGACTGGACTCTGGCAGTGCGACCATTAAGAGTACGTAAAAGCAATGACTTCGTTTCAAAATATATCCTTTCATTATCCTCAATTTCAGAGATTTGTTCCTCAATCAGTAAAAGACAATCTTCAATCACGCAGAACTCCTTCCATATCTCATCTAATTTCCTTAAACGCGAGGTTATATCTTCTAATGTTGCCGTGTCGTCTAGGTTATCTGCATACGTTTTGAGACGTGTCAGCGTACCTTTAACCCGCCCGCGCTTTTGAATTAAGATATTTTTTTCATTCATCTTACTAAAGTCCCAATCAATTAATTACAAAAAAGATTTATTGCAAAAAAGGTATATGAAAATGTGCTCACGATATTTCATTACGTGTCACTAATAAGTCTGCTTGGTATGCAACCCAGTTATGTTCACTGTTATAATCACTATCTCGAAATCGATGGACTGTATATGAACATATATATCGAAGTATGTATGTAATTTAAAATGTGCACAATTTATTGGAAGAGATAGCACTCAAAGTTCTTGTTCACTTATTTTTTGTTGGAATTGATAGAAACACACCATAATATGAAAATGATCAATATCTTTTATGCTTTTTTTTGTGAAATTATTATGTTTAAATATATGTGTATATATATAGATCAATAATTATTTCAGAATAATGAAAAATCATACGTAAAATGTACTTATCTGTTGCTTGTAGAGTACAATGTACTTTCTGTTGCTTGTCGCAAATTAATCCGGCTTTCAACGAACACTTTGACACGGTTTGGTTTAATAACAAACCGCTATTATCTGCTGCTGTGTCTACTTCTGTTGAAGATATCCGCTCGTGATGTTATCCAACTTATCATGTAACACACAAAATTGCTTTCCCTTTCGTTAATAACCGCTCGTGATATTTACTAATTGGGTATAGTATCTCCATTAAATCCAATTTTCAATGGGAGGGAAAAAAATACTATTAAAAGATATTCTCGAGTTGAAATTTAATTTTTATTTGACTAAAATCTGAATCGAGTTCTTTACAATCCAAGCACACGTTCTTGACTGTGATGAGTTCAGTACCTTACGATTACAATTCGTTTTCTGCCTATCGATAAATTTACAGTAATGATTTAACAATAGATTTTTTTTGTGGAGCAAATGACTTGACCAAACACAGGGTGCTTGTTACATCGGGTTAGCAAATTCCAAATATTTGCAGATTTAAACAAGTTTAGAAAAAATGATTATACAGCAATAGAAATAATTTTACATCCAATTACATATTAAATTGGAATTATAAAGAGAGATAATTATTATGCAAGAAATCAGAAGAAAGGCAGAAGAAGGCCGGAACAACTACTACGGTACAAAGTTTCACATCTACCTCTATACTAGTTCAATTTTTGTATTCCTTTTATTCTCTGCGTTTTTATTACTACTATTAATATTACAATGGTATTCTTAATTCAGCAGTCCAGAGCTGGTGTTTTGTTAGATCACTGATCTTATGAATGTTATCATATTATTGAAATGTATTTTTTTCCATTTAGTTCTATTACCTAGGTTACTAATACTATTACACTTGTTTTAATTCTCGTAGTTTGTTTATTCGTACGGCAGGTCGGCACTTATACTTTTACACTCATGTGTTTAAACACGAAGAGATGTATACTATACGGTTGAGTGATGCGTACGAATATTATCACTGCGGCCTGTACGGGTGACGTACAGATGCTGTAGTTTTAATCAGCACGGAGAGAAGCGGTTGAGTGATTCGTGCGAATATTATCACTACAGCCTGTACGGATAACGTACGGATGCTGTAGTTTTAATCAGCACGGGAGAAGCGGTTGAGTGATTCGTGCGAACATTATCACTACGGCCTGTACGGATAACGTACGGATGCTGTTTTTTCAGTGCGGACTTTCGTATACAAAAAAATTAATTTATTAAAAAAAAAAATGTTTTTTTTACATATACAAACTTTTAACAAATTTGCTTAACTACGTTCCTCCTTGAATATTATTTAAGTTACGTTATACTCCACAAATTTTAATTCAATTGGTCACTATAATAATTTCAATTCACTGCACGCACTCTTAATTTATTTATGGCTAGCAGATATATTCGTCGAACATATAGTTCATTCGACGATTTTTTCTGCAACATTTGATATAATTATAATTATCTTGTATATAATAATAAAAAACAAAAATTAAAATAAATGAAAAAGGAACAAAAAAATACCAAATAAACCATAATAAGATGATTATCAAAAAAAAAATAAGATGTTGAAAATGCCACAATGTTGCCACCTGAAAATTACTGCGTTATAAACTCGTTGACTAATTAAGAAATAAGAGAGAGATTCCTTTCTGCGTTCGCCTTTTTATTAGCTTTTTCGCGTACTGCCAATCCGCCTTGTTCTCCAAAACGTTCGATTACATGTAATAGGAAAAGCGTATAAATAAATATTGAAAAAATAAGGTTTAAATGATGAAAATAATTCGCAATTGATTATTTATTTAATGAAAGGAATATTTATTAGATTATTGATTGTTTCAATGCTCTTTTAATGCAGAAAATTACTAAAATTTTATTCAACCTTTAATAGCTCTTCCTGTTGTGGTGAATATAAAAATGCAAATTCTGCCGGAAAACACACGGGGCAGTACGCTTCATTGCAGTAGTAGATTTTTCTCTCGTGAATTTTCGTGCGAATTAGCATCTCTATCTGTTTCACCCCTTTACCTGTTCCTTTTTTACTCATTACGAGTATACAAATAAATTAATTTTCTAAATAATTCAAAAAATATTAATTTGTACGTGATAAGAGCTTTATTTTCGAATTCCGCGTTAAATATTCTATTTTGTGAACGCACCTCTTTTAACCTGACATTAAAGTTTTAAACGTCAGACGCAAAACAAATTTGTGATACATCTCGAATTTAATTTCTAATATATGTGATTTGTGGTGTGGATTTTTTAAAAAATAATTAATTCAACTGGTGAGTTATTGTTTATATTTCATAATTTCCATTGGTCCTTTAACAAAACCTTTGATACACTTGAAAATGTATCTCAAGTATTTGCTGAGGTTATCCATGTTATATATTTGTTTGACTTGTAAATTACGTGTTTATCACAATTTTTTCTTTTCAAATTATGGTTTTTAGATTCTGTCCATCTTGAAGAGATGGAGAAAACCTTGTTTCTGATTGGAAAGGAAATTTGTCTAGGAAAGGAAGTCCATTAAAGTAATGAACACTGTTTAAGGGCAGTACTCATTATATTTCATGTTCGCATTTAATTCAGTTCTTCTTTTAGGTGCTATTGGGATAATTTCCTTAATTTCCTTGTAAGATATCTCGATAATGAGATAGGACGATGCTGTCACTATTTTGGACGTGACGGGTGAGTCTTTGCTGAACACTCTCCCGCCGTTGAACGCTCCCGTTCAAGAATTCTGGCCTTCACCTTATTTATTCCACGACGATGATGATGATGGAAAAGTACGTACACGGCTCTATTCACATTCACCTTGACTTGAAATTGATCAGGGAGATTGACCGTGTACTGCTTACGCTTACTCTTGCCAATTCTTTCAAAATCAATTTTACGCAAGATGTCTCTTTGAATGAATAGGTCTTCTCCTTCCCGGGTAATGAATCGTTGAACATCATTTTCAATTCGCATTTTTATTTCCTTTATCATCGTGGACGCCTTTAAAAGATTTAGTGATCGAACGATGGTGCCATTAGCTCGAACAGGTTGCTGCATTCTCGGAACTGGTTCTTGAAATATATCTTCAGACGAGCTAGGGTTCATGTTTTGTATGCATTCCGTTTGGTATATATCAGGTAGTGGTTGTCCAGTTAAAATGTCGTAACCTGGTTCTACCCAGTTTGAAAGCATTGGGCTATCGGGAGGAGAGAATTGGATGTCCTCAAAAATGGTTAACAAATCTTCTGAATCTGACTGCATGATTATCTGAAATAAATATGATGATAATTAGAAATATTGAGTTTTAATTCCACCCGTATCAACACACAACGAAAACAACACATGTACAGATTTGATTATACAACATCAAATCAACTTTATGTTATTTGTTATTTTTGGTCCACAACTGGTAAACTTCAGCAAAAATGCTAATTTTTATTCCACACAGAGCAGCACACAACAAAGACAACACATATACAGATTTGATTATACAACTTCAAATAAACTTTATGTTTTTTGTCATGTCTCGATCCTTTCAATGGGTAAACGGCAGATTTTTACCACTCTTCTTTGATAGGTATTATTTTTGGTACGGACTGTTACCACTCTAACCATTCCATCTTTACCTGGATGAATCTTCTCGATAATTCCTAGCGGCCAAGAAGTGGGTGGAGTGTTTTCGTCTTTAAATAGGATTACTTCGCAGATTTTTAAATTACATTGCTGTTGCTGCCACCATCTTGGTCGTTGCTGTAGACGGTTCAAGTATTCCTTGGTCCATTTATTCCAGAAATGTTGGTTCATTTGTTGAATATGCTGCCAACGTTGTATAGATGTGGACTTCGACGATGTTAAATTTGGTTCAGGAATTGCATTAAGAGGCTGACCAATTAAGAAATGCCCTGGAGTTAAAACCGCTAAATCATCAACTTCGTTTCGTAATGCACAAAGTGGACGAGAGTTTAGACAGGCTTCAATCTGTGTAAGTAGGGTCATAATCTCTTCAAAGGTGCAAACTGTGGTGCCTGTAACTCTTCGAAGAAGGTATTTAGTAGATTTTATCCCTGCCTCCCACAGTCCTCCATGATGTGGCGCTGCAGTAGTATTGAAATGCCATTTTATATTTAAGTTAGCTAAATATTGTTTATCATGTGGTGAGACTTCCTTAATGGCTTGATATAGGTCATGGTCGAAGACTGATCTTCCGCCGAACAAAGTCCACGTCTAGCTAAAAATCTCTTAAGGACCGCTAAAAAAGCTGTTGTGGTCAAATCTGAGGTTACTTCAATGTGTATAGCTTTCGTAGCCATACACACAAATATACAAAGGTATCCCTTGTAGATTCTTGCATTTTTATGCCTTGACATCTTCAAGTTTATAGGCCCAGCGTAATCAACGCCCACATGTGCAAAGCCTCTCGTAAGATTAACTCGAGGAGTTGGCAGAACACTATTATCTGGCGGGCAGTAGCTGCTCTATGTCTGGCGCAACTTACACACTTGTGTATATAAGTTGATATTGTTCGCCTTGCATCTAGAATCCAAAATTCAATGCGGACTGTATTCAGGACTAGAGTGGCTCCCCCGTGCAGAGTTTCTTATGCACCTTATCAATGATTAATTTGCTGAGATGATGACCACCTGGAAGAATTATTGGATGCTTTCTGCTGAACGGAATGTTTGCATTTTCCAATCTGCCTCCTACTCGAATGAGTCCGTCGTGGTCTACAAATGGATTGAGAGCTATTAGCCGACTTTTTCTTGAAAGTGGTTGTTTCGTTTTTAGCTGCTCATATTCGTTTTTTAACGTTGTCCTCTGTACCGCTCTTACTACTACAGTCCTTGCTTTGTTTAATTCCATAACAGAGAGAGCATTGGTCTGTTTCTGTGTGGGATTATGGCAATTGTGCTTGAAGCGGAGCATAGTAGCGATAACGCGTATGAGTTTTGTGTACGAAGAATAGTGATTTAGAAAGTCATCTGATGGTTGAGCAATTAGATTGGTGACGATTGGCTTCTTTGCTTCTAATTCCGTTTGCTCTGAAGGAACAAACCTTTTCGGTCATGCTTGTGGGTCTTTACTAAGCCAGTCAGGACCATGCCACCATAAATTACACTCCAATAATTGTCTAGTTCTTGTCGCACGCGACGCTAAGTCAGCAGGGTTATCTTTGGTTAAAACGTGATTCCAATGCTCAGCTGTTAGATTTTCCTGAATCTCTGCAAACCTGTTTGCAACGTAAGTTTTCCATCGTGCTGGATGTTCACGTATCCATTGCAACACAATGGTCGAATCTGTCCAGGCAAAAATTGGAGTGTTCTGCAGCTGCATGGTTTGAATTGTAGTTTTTACTAATTTTGCCAATAATAGAGCTCCGTTCAATTCCAAGCGAGGTATGGTGATGGGTTTAACAGGAGCAACCTTTGTCTTGGACGTTAGCAACGTTGTTTTCGTATTACCTTGATTGTCCTGTGTTCGTAGATAAAGCACTGCTGCATATGCTTAATTGGATGCATCGCAATAGCCATGAATTTCTTGACTTAAATTGGTGCTCGAAAATTTGATCCATCGCGGGATTTTTAATTTTTCTAAATCATGAAGGTCATCTTTGAATGTCTTCCACTGTTCAATGATATCCGGTGAAACTATACTATCCCAGAGGTAGCCATTTAACCACAGTGTTTGTATCAAAATTTTTGCAACGACAATAATCGGAGAAATCCATCCCAATGGATCGTATAATGATGCTATTTCGGATAGTATAGTACGTTTAGTATTTACTTCGTACTTTGGTTTGCTATTTAAACAGAACGTAAAATAATCACCACCAGGATACCATCTGATGCCTAAGGTTTTCACTGACTACATATCTAATAAATCTAATGAACCTTTTAGTTCCTTATCTTCTTCCGGTAGGTATGACAGCAGCTCCGCTTTGTTGCTTGACCATTTACGAAGTTTGAATCCACCTTTACTGAGCATTTCAATGAATTGCCGTTGCAATGCTTGAGCTTCTGGAATTGTTTCTGCACCCGTCAGCAAATCATCAACGTAGAAGTCAGTGAAGGTGACCTTGGCTGCTAATGGATAATGTTCCTTTTCATCAGTGGCTAAGTGTTGTAATGTTTTCATGGCCAAGTAGGGTGCTGCTGATGTTCCAAACGTCACTGTGTTCAACTAATAGTCCTGGAGGGCCTTTATTGTTGGACTTCTCCACAGTATGCGCTGGAAAGTCCGATCTTCTGGATGAAACCAAATCATCCTATACATCTTCTCGATGTCTGCTGTCGTTGCGACTTGATGTTTTCTCCAATTTAAAACAATAGAAAACAATTTGGGTTGTAAGGTTGGGCCAATAAGTAGTTGCTCATTCAATGATTTGCCGTTTGTTGTCCTTGCGGACGCATCGAAAACAACTCGTAATTTTGTGGTTGCGCTTTGCTTAAATACTGCGTGGTGCGGTATGTAATAATGGTTTTCATCTGTTTTAGGTGTATCGCAAGCTACCATATGACCCAATTCTAAATATTCATCCAAGCAAGTTTCGTATTCTTGCCGTAATTGGGGGTTTCCATTGAATTTTCTCTGCAGATACACGAGGCGTTTGAGGGCACGATTTCTGGATTCACCCAAGACACACAAATTTTAATTCAATTGGTCACTATAATAATTTCAATTCACTGCACTCTTAATTTATTTATGGCTAGCAGACATATTCGTCGAACATATAGTTCATTCGACGATTTTTCTGCAACATTTAATATAATTATAATTACCCTGTATATAATAATAAAAAACAAAAATTAAAATAAATGAAAAAGGAACAAAAAAATACCAAATAAACCAAAATAAGATGATGTCGCCTAAATATTGGTTTGCCCCATCCGCCAAATTTGACATTTTGAGTTAAGTACGGCTTTTGAGATTATTACTGAAGGTGAATTAAATGCTTTAATCAGCTTTTCTCTGAGCTATATATGTATCGAGATAAATCATGTCATGTTTGCCCCATATCATATTTTTGCCACAAAAGTTAGTATTGGTTTACCCCAAATCAAATTTGCGTACACATGGGGCATAAAATACAAGAAATTCTTTAAAATATTTTTTAAGTATTGTTGTGATACACGTGCGGAAATTGAAAACTATATTTAAAATTGGTTTGCTCCATGTGGGAATGTTCTTACACGTAGAGTAAATCAAAATCAATTTTGTCAAAATCTTGGTTTGCTCCATGTAGCTGCACCGATATTGCCTTATATATAGAATTCTGAAATTCTGAAATTCAGTTCATGTGAAGAAGTGAACGAGTGAACATCATGTCGTCACCTGCACCAAGATTGTCCACAGCCATGCTAGGGTAAGTTTCCGCCACCCGTTATTAGTATAATGTTTTTAAATAACATTGATGAAGTAAAAATTAAATTAGCACATTTAAAACTTTTTTTTAATGTATTGAAGAATATTGGACGAAATACTCTCTGACACAGAGTCAAGGCCTTGTCCATCTAAAGTAAGATTGAGGTGAGCCTTTTAACGATTATTTACAGTATACGTTTTATACTCCAGTTGAAATCATCATTTGTAGTGCACAGAAATAATGCTGGTAGAGCAAAAATTGTGCATGTCCGTCTGTCCATCAGTCCGTCTGTTCGTCATCACAATAACTCGAAAACGCATTCACTTAGAGTGCTGAAATTTGCTATATGGTGTTTTTATAGCAACAGTAAATAAAATTTTAAAATGGACTAAATCGGGCAACCTCTTTTTGGTGTTATCATACAAAACTTTGGTTTTTTACTTTTATTTTTATCTAGAGTGTAATATAATTGGTCATAGACCAACTATAACGTTTTTTTAAAGAAAGAACAACAAGAACTGCAATTATGAAATATCATTCTCTCTAACAGATATAATGACAGTTACAACATAAATAGAGTAGAAACTAGTGATTCCTCTGGAACTGAATTTGGTTTGCGAATATAATATAACTTGCAAATTCATTTTTGTTAAACATAATGTTTATTGTAGATGACGATGACTCTCTAAAAGAACCAACATTCTCTGGTAATGGGAAAAGTGGTTTGGTGGCACATTTTTTCAAATCTTGCGACAGTCATGCAGTTAATGAAATTAGTGATATACGAAGCCTTCCATCAAATTATTCTTCAGGTTTGCGCGAGACATACATATAAAAAATCAAGTCTACCGGGGAATTTTATTCGGTCAGATCAAAATCATGTGTACAGCTATGTAGACAAAACAAAATTGAACAAAATGGCACAAAATATGAAAACAGATACTTTCTTCTTTCGACTGTATTGTGGATTTTTACTATCAGATTTTGTAGTGTTTTGTTTAATTTTTTGAATATATATAATATATGTTGCTTTGTACATTCGATTTCAATCTAATCAAATTTAATACGGCAGTTGAATTGAATATTAACAAACAAAAATATAATGATCCGTTTGATTTTCAGAAAACGATCCGAGTACCCCTAAATCTACAAGAAAAACGAAAAAGCTACCGCAATTGTGGAAACAAAATATTCGAAAAAAATTACGCGAATCTGGTCAAAGATATTTAAGTATAAAGGAAAACGTTATTCCAGCGAGAACTGTATTACCACCGTGCAAAACTAGCTGCTTTTATCTTTGCACCCAAAATTTCACACAAGCAGAATCGGGAGAATACACATCATTTAGTTATAATTTAGAAAAAAAGGTGAAATCTTCCAGGTCTGTAGAACATTTTTTATTAACACATTGTGTATCGATAAAAAAAGGATATATTATTATTTTAAAAACCTTCACGATAAGGCAACTGGCACACCAATGCCAAGACAAAAAGGTAAAAATACGAAAAGAATTACCGATCCCCAACTTATCCAAAATGTTAGCGACCACATTAATAGTTTTCCAGCAGTGGATTCCCATTACTGCAGAAGTACTACAAATAGAAAATATTTGGATCCTTCATTATCGGTAATAAAATGTATGAGCTTTTCAAAGAACAGGCAACAACAGATATTCCTTCAGTAGGAATTTATAGAAAAGTATTCAACAAAAATTTCAATCTGTCATTCTACAAACCCCGAAAGAATCAGTGTGATCGGTGCTCTGTATTTTCAAGTAACAAACACCCTTCCGAAGAAGAGGTTATTACATACAATGTTCACAGAAATGAAATAAATATAATTAAAGCTGAAAGACAAAAAGATAAAAATAATATCGATGGAAAAACTGCAGTGGTTTGTTTTGATTTGCAGTCGGTCTTTCCTTTACCGAAAGGATTTGCATCTAGCTTTTATTATAAGAAAAAAATAAATACCTTTAATATGACGGCCACGGTATGCGTTGCTAATCAGGCTAAAGTAGCATATTGTGCAGTTTGGGACGAATGCCGAAGTGGGAGATCAGGCAATGATTTGGCCAGCGCTGTAATGGTAATATTAAAAACATTAGTACATGATTATCCTGCAACAAGAAGAATAATCCTTTGGAGCGACTCGTGTGTTCCTCAAAACAAGAACAAAATCATAACAACAGCTTTAAAATATTTTATGTTCAGATATCAGGGAGTGGAAGAAGTTCTTCAAAAATTTTGTGAGCCTGGTCACTCCCAAATACAAGATGTTGATAGCCTCCATAGCTGCATCGACCCATTTACAAGGAATACTGAATTCCAAGTATTGTGTCCTTAATAAAACTTTTGAAAAAAGTTAAATACAGTGGTGCAGATATAGCTATAATTCAAGTTCAAAAAGAGGATTTTTTGGCATATTCGCAAAAAGCAGACTTATTAAATTACCAAAAAGTGCCATTTTCGAAATTAAAAATTTTATATTTAAAAAAAGGAGAGCCTTTTAAGGTACATTATAAAATGTCGGCAGCACAGGCACAATATATTTCCGAGTCAATTTTGATGGCAGCTAGCAGAAATAAACTAGGAACACCGAACAATTTATTTCAAAACATTGTACCAATTAAAATAAACCAAGCTGGATTTAATGGTAAGGCAAAAGATATAAAATCCCTTTTGGTTTATCTTCCAGATTCAGACAGAGATTATTATAAAACCGTTTTAATGCTCAAATACGGACTGTTATTGAGTTATTGCATAATTTAATTTGTTTCTGTTATTTTTTTATTTTCCTTTTTATATCAACTCTACTGAATGAAGTAATATTTCTTCAAGTAGGCCTTTTTTGGATTCTCCGGTACAAACGAAAAGCAAAAAAGGAGTTTTTTTATTTATTCTATCACACAATTATTTTACTAAGAGCGGTAGAATTTCAAGTCTTGGTCCTACTCATCAACAGGTCCGTAATAACAAAATTTAGTGACTCGAAAAATAAAAGAAAAATAGAAGAATGAATTTTTTTTGCATTCTAATATTTTCATCAATTTTTTTTTCCAGTCATTCAATTCTGTTGTTTCGGAACGGTGGATGAGTAGAACCAAGACTTGAAACTTTGCCACTCTAAATAAAATGATTGTGTGATAGAACAAATAAAAATGTTTCCTTTTTTTGCGTTTCGTTTGTAGCGGAAAATCCCAAGAGGGCCTACTTGAACAAATATAAACTTTACCCAGTAAAAAATTATAAAATTATATTAAGTGTGAATGAAGAAATGTATTTTTGTTAAAAAAACCAAAAAATATTCAAGGCTAAATAAACACATTGAAGTAATAAAATATTTTTTTTAAACTTTATTAGTAACTTGTTTTGCCCCATATCATACAAGCAATCTAATATTTGAAATCTGAGTGCAAGTTAACGGAATTTTAACGGAAATTTTCTTCTAGTGAAACAAAAATAATTCAAGAAATAAATAGACTGTAAATAAGTGAGTCTTTAAAAAAAAATTGATCGAACAGTTTTTTTGTAATAAAAGTCTCAACTTTAACTGCATTTATCTCAACACTACATTTTTGCATATGGGGCAAAACAATATTCACGCGACGGATTATCAAAAAAAAAAAAAAAATGTTAAAATGCCACAATGTTACCACTTGAAAATTACTGCGTTATAAACTCGTTGACTAATTAAGAAATAAGAGAGAGATTCCTTTCTGCGTTCGCCTTTTTATTAGCTTTTTCGCATACCGCCAATCCGCCTTGTTCTCCAAATCGTTCGATTACATGTAATAGGAAAAGCGTATAAATAAATATTGAAAAAATAAGGTTTAAACGATGAAAATAATTCGCAATTGATTATTTATTTAATGAAAGGAATATTTATTAGATTATTGATTGTTTCAATGCTCTTTTAATGCAGAAAATTACTAAAATTTTATTCAACCTTTAATAGCTCTTCCTGTTGTGGTGAATATAAAAATGCAAATTCTGCTGGAAAACACACGGGGCAGTACGCTTCATTGCAGTAGTAGATTTTTCTCTCGTGAATTTTCGTGCGAATTAGCATCTCTATCTCGTTCACCCCTTTACCTGTTCCTTTTTTACTCATTACGAGTATACAAATAAATTAATTTTCTAAATAATTCAAAAAATATTAATTTGTTCGCGATAAGAGCTTTATTTTCGAATTCCACTTTAAATATTCTATTTTGTGAACGCACCTCTTTCAACCTGACATTAAAGTTTTAAACGTCAGACGCAAAACAAATTTGTGATACATCTCGAATTTAATTTCTAATATATGTGATTTGTGGTGTGGATTTTTTAAAATATAATTAATTCAACTGGTGAGTTATTGTTTATATTTCATAATTTCCATTGGTCCGTTAACAAAACCTTTGATACACTTGAAAATGTATCTCAAGTATTTGCTGAGGTTATCCATGGTATATTTTTGTTTGACTTGTAAATTACGTGTTTATCATAATTTTTTCTTTTCAAATTATGGTTTTTAGATTCTGTCCAACTTGAAGAGATGGAGAAAACCTTGTTTCTGATTGGAAAGGAAATTTGTCAAGGAAAGGAAGTTCATTGAAGTAATGACGACTGTTTAAGGGCAGTACTCATTATATTTCATGTTCGCATTTAATTCAGTTCTTCTTTTAGGTGCTATTGGGATAATTTCTTTGTAAGATATCTCGATAATGAGATAGGACGATGCTGTCACTATTTTGGACGTGACGGGTGAGTCTTTGCTGAACAGATGCTATAGTTCTAATCAGCACGGGTAGACTAGTGAACGATGTGTTCAGTCGAGATGATGGGAGGCAACTGACTGCTGGTCTGGTGTGGCTCCTATTTTTATATTTTCCTCTGATGGACAGGGTTGGTCGGCAGCCTACTAGACTTCGATCAGCTCGTTATGAGACTGGGGGCTTTGACTGGTCTACTGGTCTGTACTTACTGGCGGAAAATAAGCTTGTCTCTGGTAATCTTTACTGAATGACTCTCGGTTGATAACTAAATTTTCTGCTCTGGCTGCTCCCTTTATATAGGCGTAGATCACTATAGTGTCGGGTGTTACGCCCACCGAGAAGCGCAATCATCTGCTGATTTTCTGTGAAGAGCTTATCAGTAGGTGTTCACGTGGACATTTTATCTGGTAGGGACTAGATGTGTTTTAATTAATGGGTGGTCATGTAACCTCATTACTAGAGGGCCAATCGGGCGATCATATAAAATTGAGTTTATTCAACATGATGTTAATTTGTATTCATATTATAGCAGTTATGTAACTAAAAGTCAATAATGTGAAACTGCTATTTTCATTTATAATTATTCGTGATAATGAAGGTTACATTTAGTACTGCTGATCCACAAGTTTATATCATTGATTCTGAAGCCAGAAAAGGACCATGGGAGACATATGCTCTCGATTGCATTCGCTTTTAAGATAGGATTAATAGAACTTCAGATATACTGTTACCAATTGAAATTGATGTGAATAAATATTAATAAAAAACAATTTTTATTAAACATGAGACTTTCCAATACACACACACAATACACAAAAAACATTAATCACACAACTTATTTGCTGTGCGAATGTGAGAGGTGATATCAAACTACCAGCTACCAGGCCCCCGAAAATTTTCTAGCCTTCAATTTCCACATTACTTCATATTTCTTACTATCCCAAGCAGCCCCGATCTATTTTTAGATATCGAATATCATGATGACACTTGGCTTTTTAATCCAAAGTTGCTGTTGTTTTTTTCAGCAAAATAAATATTCAATTACTACTCAGCTAAGGCAACATATAAGTTGTTGTTTTTTTCAGCTAAAGAAATTGGGAATCATTCGTAAGTCATACTTTACTCGGCTCTGTGCGAATTTTATTTACATTATTCTAATTTGTTAACATTACTCGGCTGTGCGATTTTTATTATAGGCTATCATTACACCTGAACACGGACATTTACTAATTTCCATTACTTATCTAAGTCAGCATACCTACCTGCATTGGTTGTTTTTATTGGCATTAATATTTTTCCATGAAATTCTGCGATAAGAAAAACATCAAGGTGACGTCAAAGTGGTTCAGAATCCTCAAATTTTCAGTACAAAAGCGGCATCAGAACCCCCCACCCATCCCCAAAATCCGCCTACAAAATGGTCCAGACCCCCCAAAAAAGTTGGAAAGTATTCTAGAATGAACATAGCGTAACTACTAAAAGGTCACTCTGAAGACTCATTAGCTACATTAACTATTCCAAGACACAATACTAGGAGCAAAGCTACATTAGCAACTCCAGGACACAACACTAGGAGCAAAGCTACATTATCTACTCCAAAAGTCACACACGTACCTACAACATACGTGCCGCGACCCAGAAGCTGAACGAATAAGGTGCTAATATGAGAGTACCAGGCTGCAGTTTCATAGCTCTACTCCAGAAACTCAACACTGCTGATGTTGCTCCCCAAGCTGTAATACCATATTGTAAAATATACTGAACTATAACCAAGTAAACCATCCTCATAGATGTAATGAGCCTAGCCTACAGCCTCATCAGTTCTCCAAAGCTCCAAACGCCTAAAAAGCGCCAATACTCCATTCGATCAAAACATCATCATTTCGCATTTAGCGCCAAATATCCAAATCTTCATATACATTTTAATTCCCACGGGAGAACTCTTAAATTCTTTGGCAAATATTCCAAACAAAGGAAAAACCACCAAAACAATTTTAAAAATCCAAATGTATACTTACTTGAATTAGTTCCGCTTTCTAAGCGCAAACGTGCCCAAAAATGTCCGTATGTTCAAAGAAGAAACATTCCTCAATATGTGAAAAAGCAGTAGTATCACAATGAAAACAAATTCAAGTATGTCATAAAATGTCACAACCTTTCAAGTACACAATGTACATGTACTTGAAAACTTTGACCGTCATAATCCCACAGTGTCGGGTCTTGAACAGTAAACAAGCATACACCATATGTTTACTTTTTTTATGATTTAAGCTACCGCACTGCTGGTGGTGACGATATCTCGGTATAAATACAAATTATATACTTACCATTGCCCAATAGCAGACATTCTCTTTTAATAGCCTAGATGAAATGTCATTCCGTTCGTAACGCACAGAAATAACGATGGTAGAGCAAACTGGATTGGACAACCACGCATAATATTAAAAGTTATTATGACTTTTGCATGTCCGTCCGTCCGTCTGTCTGCCTATGCGCGCGATACCTCAAGAACGCGTTCACTTAGAAAGCTGAAATTTTACACACGGACTTCCAAAAAAAATTAAATTAAGTTCGAAAATGAGACTAATCGGGCACCTCCTCCTAGATGGCTTATCAATAACACTCTCTAGTTTGGGATGAACTTGTATTGTTATGTAATATTAGTTAACGAATCTTTTTTCCTAAATTCTTGATTGATAACTAAATACAAGAAATAGTCTTAACGCAATGGCCCGATAGAGTTTTAAATTTTCTCCTCCACTTCTCCTGGAGCCCTCTTAGCATGAGTGTGGAATAGACTCGCTGCTCCTCACTTTTCAGGTCATCACAGGGACACTGAAAATTATTTGCCCTCAGTGTCGATTGGGTGGTTGGGGCGAGCAGAGAAGGCAGAACATCTGCTCCTGCACCGTGTATATTGGTAAGTATTGTAAAGGGTCCCGTCAGGACCGAATGTGTGTGACGGCTTTGTTTGTCAGGCACGAATTCTTTTATATATGCCTGGTGGCAGTGACTGGTGTTCTGTGGAACCCCCCACACTCTCCGTCAATAGCGAAGGCGAGCTAGCGTGCCGCCCTGCAGTCAACGCTGTCCACCGAGTGATCTGTCAGCTCATCCTGGCAGTCTGGACTTCACGTCCAGAGTCATTCACTCTACATACGATCTGCCCTTTTTAATAAATTCATGGTACAAGTCAATAAAGTAAATAAACATGGACAAAACATGGTTAGATGCTTGCGTAAAAACAATCATATTATTACTACATGGCGACCCTGCGAAACGAACCATCAGCGGAGATTTTTCAACCCCACCCTACATAAGAGGACGGCAACAATGCGTCTAAAATGCACCAAGAAACGGGCAACGAAAAAGTAATATGTAAAAGACAAACAGAAGAAGGAACATATAAAAACAAAGGCGAACAATAGAAACTACAAGCATATTACATAAAATATAATATAGAAGCAAGCGAGTGTAAAGAGATACATATATAGAACATAAATACAAAAGAATCCCACACCATCGCACCAGCTGTGTGAAAGCGATAACTGTGCCAAAGCAATAACGATTGCGCAGTATAAAGAAAAGCAGAAATCAGTAAATGAACTGAAAGAAGAAAAAGGGGCGGTATAGCAGTTAAGCTCTGCCAACAAGATAACAAAGCTATATAGAATAATTACGATATATACAAAAACAAAAGCTCAAATGGGAAAGCCCCAATCAAAGGAAGGTGATTGTAGCCCAAAATGCAGCGGCAGCAGCGACAAGTCCGGTGGTACAAACGATCTCAGTACACGACATTATGCATGTACCTACCGCTGCAACGATAATAATATTACTGATATTAATAATAGCCGCAACATATATTGGAAAGAGACTTCTGAACGAACACATTAACAAGAGCGTGAAGAAGAATATGGAGTTATCGCCAGCGTTTAGTAACTTAGGGGCGTAGCAATATTTTTTTTTATAGATAGCTTTTAGAGATAGGATTGTAATAATTTTTAAAATGGGTTTTCTTTAATGTAACATTATATTTAAATTGATTTTCAATAGATAGATTATGAATAATTAGAGATAGAAATATAAACTGTTATAGATAATTTCGATGGGTAGCATTGAGCTTTAGAACAAATATATATGGGTAATAAAATTATTTCAATATAGTCTTGTAGATTAGAATCTAGCAGTACATCTAATACGATTTTTTTCTTTATATATACTTACTGTGCGATTTCTTTGGGTTTTAAAAAACGATACACAAAATAAAAGGAGTAATAAATGGAAATATATAAGAATCAATTCACTGAATTAAAGAAAATAAGACGTAAAGTTCATAAGAAGACACTTATTACTAGACATGCTAGTTTAAATGTAAACTCAATTTCAAAATGTTGACAAATCAGCAAACGAATACGCCACGTCTCTGGCGAAGAAACTTAGATTCCATAGAAAATAAAAGTTCACAAGAAAACCAGTTAAAAGATAACGAAACAATCAGCAAACATAAAAAACGAAAAAGAATGAAGATTGAAAATAATCACAGAACTAAACATATTTGAAAGAAGACTAAGTAAGCCGATCATTATGTCAGCCTAACCAAAGGCATTGATAGAGGCGGTAAGTGTTACAATTCAGATTGAGCAATCTT
This sequence comes from Dioctria linearis, assembly GCA_963930735.1. Taxonomy (NCBI): domain Eukaryota; kingdom Metazoa; phylum Arthropoda; class Insecta; order Diptera; family Asilidae; genus Dioctria; species Dioctria linearis. The sequence goes on from OZ005740.1 coordinate 171,178,264, forward strand.
TTGCAACAAGAATACTTCAATAATGATGAGGTCTAATCAAATCCTCATGGATTATGATCTTGATAGTGTGTACAAACAGGGAAAAATGAATACAAATGCAGATGCCCTGTCAAGAATAAAATTGGACTCTGAGAAATTAAAATCAATGATACCAAAAGAAATAAACGTTATCACACAAATATGATGAAAAAGCAGCAAAACGGATTGGAAAGTAGAGACAATATAGAATCAGGTCAATTCTATATATGGGAATAGACATCCATCTCCGACATAAGAAATATTAAGAGCATACAATTCGATATAGCGTACGCACAAAAGGATGCGAAAGATAAAAGTTTACCAGAAATATATATAACTAAGAAAGGGGTAACCGTTCAGTACAGCGAAAATCCAATGTTCAACTCTGGTTACATCATGGAGAAGCTGATACAAAAGATGAACGAGAATAATATTAAAGAATTAGCCCTCGCAAAAGACGATGCTATATTGATATAAATGAATTCAAGAAGAAATTCAATAAGCTGCAGCAGAATGATAAATGTGGTAAGGCAACACCACTGAAGATAATAATATATGAACCCCCATAAGGATAAATGGTCCAAAAAAAATAAGAATTAGTAAAATAGTACCATGACAATAAGCATGGTGGACACGCTGGAATTAAACGCTGCAATAAAGGCACATATGGAAACCTTTACAAAATGATAAAGAAGTACATAAACAAGTGTGATAACTGTGCGAAGAACAAATTAAAATAGTACACAATTGAACCTCTAATGATAACGGACACACCAACCAGTAGTTGCGAAAAGACCTCAGTTGACACATTAGGACCTCTGAGGATATATATATATATATTTGCATACATTCTAACGCTACAATATGAATCAATAAAGTTCGTGGAGGCATACCAGATATAAAAAAAAGAGAAAAAGAAACCGGCTCAGACTCAAGAATAATTAATCTGATAAAATGTAAATTTAAATAAGGAAATATTACTAAAAATATTGTCAAATTGTATAATAACTAAGTTAAGGTCATTCTCTACACATAATAATAGATAAAACTAACAAAAGTATAAGTTACCTAGATGACACTCAATAGGAATAGCAAACAGTTTAGGATAATTAAATAGATTAAAAGTAAAATAAATTTAGTCAATACTACAAATACACAAAAAAAAATAATTTTATGTACAAAATTTATTTTTTATTTTTTTAAGGGTGAGGATGTAAAGCTATGAAAGAATAATATCTTTCAACTTAACTTGTAGTTACTCCAAACAGATAATGTTACATGCCTTAACCATGCATTATAGAGCCATGACCACAACCAAGAAAAATAAACAGAAATCAGAACGATAAACGAAAAGAAAAACAAAACAAACAAAGTTTGCTCGACCTTAAGAGGAATTTGCAACATATGCAAATTTCGCTTTGCAAGCAAAAACGTTCTATTATGAAAAAATAGATGTATCTGAGGTCATCGCTCTACCAAACCAATAAGAAGTGATTCATTATGAAGTTCAGTGATCAGAAATGTTGACACTGCAACTATGATCAATGAATTCGATTATTGCTTCAAGTATTGCAATTCTGCAATAACTCCCCCCTTTAGAATTATTAGACACATTGTTTAGTATGTAAGAAAATTGTATAAATAACCAGTGCCTGATCAATAAAGATCAGACTTAAACTGACTATCGAAAGGTGTCTTTTTATTTCTCAAAGTTAAACATCGGCATACTCTGCCATCATGCTATTACAGCGGCATACTCTGCCTTAGCAAAGATATAACATTGGCATACTCTGCCAGTCAAAATATAGCGGCATACTCTGCCTCCAATATTAAATATCGGCATACTCTGCCACACAATTTACCTTGGCATTCTCTGCCTTTATATAATATCATAACAGCGGCTCTTTGGCCATCCAAAGTAAGTTCGGCAGCGATCTGCCCTTTTTAATAAATTCATGGTACAAGTCAATAAAATAAATAAACATGGACAAAACATGGATAGATGCTTCCGTTAAAACAATCATATTATTACTACATGGCGACCCAATAAGAATAATATTACTACACTTCCATAACAAAAATGGCGCCCAACGTGGGGTCACCTCAGTAGGACTTCGGTGGTCGAAATGTAAATTTTACTGGGGACTGTGACCTTGAGCGATATGATCATCTGGTATTCGATAGGTGATTGACCTCCAGTCTCATATCCAGTGGACCTGAGTCTAACTGTTTGTGATCTAAAAGTTTTTTGTAGAGTAACGTTAAAGTTTTTAAAGTTTTGATATTTTGTTCGGAGAAAGTTAGAGTTTTTGCAAGTTTGTGCTTTAAGTTGTTTTTGAAAGTTTTTCCGTAAGTTCGACTTAAGGTTTGACTTGAATCAAGCCTCAAGTCTTGGAAGTCTATTAAAATTTTTTTTGCATTTTCGAATTTTTTTTTAAATATTTTTTTTGAAATGATCTTTCCCGCTGGCCTTCTGCTATGGAAATAGTAGGTGGCGTCACAAACATTTTTAGTTCATGTTCTTATGGCGGCATGTCTTTGTTGTCCAACTGGCTGGACAGAGTCATGAGTCTGTGAGACGACTTTCTGGCTTTTAGCAAACTAGTTGACCAGATTTATGACTTTGCCCAACTGGAAGGTTAGCTAGATATTGTAATCAAACGACGACGAAGGAAAGAGTTGTTAGAGGATGGAGGTGATGCTGGAGACTGTTGAGTGTTAATAAAAAACCCGATTTGGTTTTATAACTTTTTACTAAAACAATTAAAACGATAAATAAGTTTCTATGGCCTGTACCACTGTGGAGTTAAGTTGCGACTGACTGAACCAAGAGATTCCTATCTAGCTATTGGGCGCTATTGTTATTGCTATTGCTATTGCTATTGTATTCTTTAGTGCAATATAAATGTGTGTTATTTCTGTTCTATCACTCCTACTTGGTTCAGGTATAAAACATTTAAATTAGTGATAAAGTGTTAGTATTTTATCGCTACACAGACCTTCAGTAAACAGGAGTTGGCATACTGCTAACTACCTGGCTGAAGAATCTCTAGAAGCATGTTCAGTTTTTGACACCTCCAACACTACTTTTTCCAAATTTCGGTGAGAACCCAACATCTTTTCATACACACATTCACACTACTTACCTGCACCGAATGACTTCTGACCTGAATAGAGAGAGTGGGCCTGAGACATCTCTGCGTTGAGGGTAAGCTCTTGGAGGGGGTGGAGGAATTGCTATGGTTTTGACTTTTGATTGGTCCAACTAGATTGAATTTATCTAGTAGCATCGTAGATTGCAGTGTATCTTTTTGTTTAAATAATTTTAATAGTACGTATCTTGCTATTAAACGTGATTTTAAGCGTCATCCTTTATTACGGCTTCGACTAGTATTTTGAATTCCCCTATGGACTGCGTTTTGCTCATATTGCAAATTTTGCGATCTCGATTATTTGACTCTATAATTTTGAGTTTTTGAGTTATGAACGTTTATACCTTGTGGATACCCATAAGGAATTTCTTTTCGTTATTTGCGAAAAAAAAATTTTCATTTTGAGTCAAAACTTTGTCTGACTTGTGTCGAGACATACGTGTCTCCTAACCAAACTACGACGAACCTCTGCACAAGCTGCAGAACTACTAAGGCTTGACTATCGGCTATACATTCAATCTTGTTAACCTCTGTGGAGACGAAGAGTTTGACAATGTCTACAGTGCAAACACCACCTCCAGTAACTGACATTCCGATAAATTTGCCTGAACAGTGTAGCATTTGTCAAGAGGGAGGCTGCTCAGCTAGGAGGAAACCTGTTGAGACCATATGTGGGCATGTGTTCCACAAGGCGTGTGTTATATTTCGCGAGGATAAAGAATTAGGAAAATGATTGGAAATAAAAAATAACACCACCGTATTCTGAATTGCTAGAAAAGAATTTTTTTCTTTATTTTTTTTTTTTTTTTTTTATAGGAATAACTTTTTTTCTAATAGGTTTTGAAAAACTTCTTCTTACAATTTTATTAAGCTATTTTAAATCATTTTTTTTTGTATCATCTCCGAGGTGCGCGCGCCGCGAAATATTCTACTCGACACTCTGTATATTTTCTTCACACGAGAAGCTTTTGCAAAACCTAAATGCTTATGCAGCACTATTTGTAGGAAAGAACAAAAAAACATTCACGGTTGAGTTTATGTTACGTTCTAGCTGCAATGAAAAATATTCATGTGGGCAAAAAAATTGGAATATGAGCTTTAGTCACATTGGAAAATGCGACTAAGGAATGGCTAACGTAAGCAAGATGTATGGGAGTGTATACGACAAGATTTATTTATGTGATATTAATATTATCAATTTCAAATATTATTAAAATATTGTTGGGGATCGGCCGATTCATAACATCCCCCTTAAAAAAAAGAGAAAACTGAATCTTTAAGTGTTCGACCATCAAAGGAAATATTTTCTTGAAGCGAGTGCACCTCAAAATCGCGGTAGCCAATCATTTGTTTTCCTACCATGAACAGACATGTACACAAATGGCCATGATTTCACTTGACCAGCAAAAGGCTTTTGATAGTGTCTCGCACGAGTATCTCTTGACTGCTCTCGAGGCATTTGGGTTTCCACCCAGGTGGCTCGATATCGTCGGGAAACTGTATAGAGATTCAGCGATTTTGATTAAGCATCAAGGACAAGTTCTGGCTCCTATCTCGTTTCATCGAGGTATCAGACAGGGCTGCCCATTGTCAGGTATGCTTTATGATCTTTCGTTGGAGATGCTACTGGTGAATCTTCGTCGAATGCTCGGACGGTATGCGGTTCATCTGCCGTATACCAATGTGAGGCCTCTTATGTTGGCGTATGCGGATGATCTGTCTATTTTCGTGACAAGAGATGAAGCTTTTCCGGTCGCTCATGCTGTTTTCGAACAGTTCGAACGTATAGCGGGCGCTAAAATCAACCTTAGTAAGAGTCAAGGCTTGTGGTGTGGAAGGTGGAGAGATCGTACAGATACTCCACTGAACATCCAATGGACTAATACTTGCCTGAAGTATTTAGGTGTGTATATCGGACGCGAGAGTAAATCAAATAATAGCCGCATCGCTCTTGAGAAACTCTCTAGAGCTGTAAACTCATGGCATAGTCGACTGTTTCCATTATCCTTAATGGGTAGGTCAGTCGTGATAAACTATTTGATTACCTCGTCCATCGTTCATCTGCTAAAGTCTGAGACGTTTGATGAAGGCTTCGTAGGTCTTCTTCAAGCAAAAGCGATAGACGCGTTTTGGTGCGGAAGACGATGGGTTGCTGAAAGCACGCTCTGTCTGCCAGTCAAGATAGGTGGATTAGGTCTCACTAACTTGGTTGTGAAATCA